>BQNB010167693.1:0-13968 GCA_026074375.1 Tanacetum coccineum
CTCTTGTTTCTCTCTCTAGTTCTTCCTTCTCTTTCCTTCTTATTTTTATCTTATTTTCTTGTGTTCATCAATGGTGAAGTGAAGTGATTTATTGGTTCCGACATTTGGTATCACTCGCCTCGGGTGGGTTTAGTGTTTTCGTTGTGGTTTGTATGAACTTATTGGTTTGGCTTTTTTGGACTTATTTTACATATGGCTTATTTTAGTTTCTTTAGATTTGGCTTAATTTTTTTTTCTAAATCTTTCTTGCGTACCAAAACGTTGAATAGCATCACAAATATTTTGGGCTTACTTTGGGCTTAACATAAACGTTTTTTTTAGACTATGACTTCAAAGCCTTCATAACAAATTGTTACTACATTACTGAATATCACGTTTTCTTTATTGAATCACGTCTCTCTTATTAAGCTTATATTTCCATAGCTTCTTGTGTTTCTAAACTGTTTATCTTGCAACGTTCTATAACGCATGGGAACCCGTGACGGAACAACACAAGAATAAACATTTTTACATAAACATTTTAACAATATTCAAAGTATGTCGTAACCATTACTAGGGTTTGATTATTTCCCATGGGGAATTAACCTTATCCGTAGTAAAATTACTTATACATGGAAATGTTGTAAACATGGTAACCCTAATTTTATAAATGGCATGTGGTTTATAAAATTATGGGATTTCTATTTTTAGAAAGTTTTAAAAACGAAAATGGAAATGTCTTAAAAATACTAGTGTTATAAGGTTGTATGCACGCTTCCTTATACACAAAATTTTGGTAACATCATTTTATCAAAACTCTACCCTAAAAGTAAGTCAATTGCAATTCAAGTATGAAATCGCTTGAGTTGTAATTTTTACTCTAAAACAGTTTTAGGTAAATTTTACAAACAAGGAGATATAACAATCGTATGATCAGACCTGAGACTGTAAAATTACTGATTTTGTATTGGACAACTTAAATCGAGTATGTCATTCAGAACTTCAACTCGAGGCAACAGATGGGGTTAAACATGCTACTTGACATTGTAATTATGGATTATGATGTCTTGTGCCCCATACAACCTAAGAGTTACACATGTTGGCAATTATCAGAAGATGATTACCTTTTTGAGTTATACCATTTCTAGTAGATCAACTTCATTAATGGTAGAACAACAAGTTGGATATTAGACTCTTGATAAAATTAATCGTTTATTTATGTATAAACATGGGTAGTTAATTTTATAAGAGATTAATTATCGAAAATACTAAAAATGAACTTTGCAAGTTTTTTAATGTATTAATGCAACAATATCGTAAACAAAAGTTTGTTCTTTGGGTAAATTACACTGTTGGTCCCTAAAGTCCACCCTGTTTGCCCATTTGGTCCCTAGATAATAGGGACTCTCATATGGGGTCCCTTTTTGACACTGTAGTTACCTGTTTGGTCCCTGGCACTCCGTTATGGGTAACGACAGTTATCTCCATCGTTATCCTTGCCACGTCGTGTTTCTATTGAAGGGCAAAATCGTCTTTTCACTATTATTCTTGGTTGCACGTTTGGTCCCTCACCCTTATTTTACTACAGTAAAGTTTACTGTTCTAATTTTATGTCGTTTTACGCTCGCGCGTTTGGTCTCTCTCGTCTATTTTTTTCCCTCCCGTTTCCCTATATATATTCCCACCTATTCTTATTCCATTAGAAACCCAACTTGTCATAAAATCCGATTGTCACCCTATAAATAGCTAGTTTCAATCCTACTATTTTTTCTGAAAAAAATAAACTGTATCGAGGAGATTGCAAAGGATGCAAAGGTTATTGAAATTGATAATCAATTGCTAGTCGTAATCAAAAGACAAGTGGAGACTGAGTTGATGCTTGAGGAGAAGTTTAGAAATCTATGTGAGGAGGTATCTAACTTTGTTGAAACTCCCATTAAGTTAGCTATAACGGAAGTAAGATCCATAATAACAGAGAAACTGCAAGGGGCTAAAGGGTAAGGCCAAGGAAAGAATAAGCTTGCTTATCTCCCAATACCAAAGATCCCGCCTGTCGCTAAGAGAGATATCTGGAAAAGGACTCTAAAAGTCCACCGACTGTAAGAGTTGGTCATTGGAGGAGAATTGTCCTATCCCTACCATGCTGAGTTAAAGAAGAGAAAGAATGCTAGCGAGGCTAGTACTTCAGGTATCTTCACTATAGAACTCTATGCTTTTCTTAATAATACTTGGGTGTATGATACGGGTTGTAGAACTCATATATGTAATACTTCTCAGGGACTTAAAGGAAGCAGGAAGTTGAAACATAGAGCTTTAAGCCTGTAATGGGAAATGGAATGCGTGCAGCCGTTGAAGCTATCAAAAGTTTTAATTTAATTCTTCCTATTGGTTTAATAATTGTATTAGACAACTGTCATTTTGCACCTACTGTTACTAGGGGTGCTGTTTCAATTTCTTGTTTGGTTAAGAACGGTTATATTCATACATTTACGAATTATGGTATTTCTGTTTCCAAAGATAATGTGTTTTTTAATGCAATTTCCACGTATGTTATTTATGAAAAAGAATATTTTATAAATCTATATCCAAATGTTAGTTCTAATTATAATGTTAGCAATAAAAGAGCCAAACATGGGTTGGACTCTTATTATCTATGGCATTGTCGTCTTGGACATATAAACAAGAAACACATGGACATGCTTCAGCGTGATGAGCTCATGCAACCCACTCATGATGAATCCCATGAGAAATGTAAGTCTTGTATATCTGGGAAGATGGCGCGCAAGACTTTTCCACATTAATTGGAAAGAGCTAAGGATCTGTTAGGACTTATACACACTTTTGTATGTGGCCCTTTTAGAACTGTGTCAAGAGAGGGTGCTACTTACTTCATCACCTTTACAGATGATTTCAGCCGTTATGGTTTTGTTTACTTGATGAAACATAAACATGAGGTGTTTGAAACATTTAAAGTATTTCAGAATGAAGTTGAAAATCAACTCGGTAAAAAGATAAAGGCTATTCGATCCGATCGAGAAGGAGAATACCTTAGTCATGAGTTTGTTAATCATATGAAAAGTTATGGTATTGTATCCTAACTAACTCCACCTTATACACCGCAACATAACGGGGTGTCTGAGAGGAGGAATCAGACTTTACTTGATATGGTTCTATCCATGATGAATCTAACAACTCTGCCAAAATCCTTTTGGGATATGCTCTCGAGACTGCAGCTCGCATTCTCAATATGGTTCCAACAAAGAAGGTTGATAAGACGTCTTATGAGATATGGCACGGGAAAGCTCTCAAGTTATCTTACTTAAGGGTTTGGGGTTGTAAGGTACTCGTGAAACGAGACACGCCTGACAAACTTGATTCCAGATCCATTAAGTGTATCTTTGTAGGTTACCCTAAGGAAACGATGGGTACTACTTTTACTATCCACTCGAAAACAAGATCTTTGTTTCTTAAAACGCTGAGTTCTTTGAAAATAGTTTCATGGTATAAGAAGCGAGTGGGAGTCATGGACTTCTTGAAATGAGTAGGAGTGATAAAGGGCTTGAAATAATTCAAGAGGAAGATATACAACCTTCTGAAAATACTAGCAAAGAACATAATGAGGTCGCACCTATCAAGGTCGAGCCCTAAAATGTTGGAGTTTCTATTCGTAGATCCGCAAGGATACCTCAAGCACCAGATATATATGGTTAATATGTTGATGTTGAGGATAGAATTGAGGATCTTGATGGAACCTCCTAATTATAAAGCTCATTAGGTAGATCCTGAATCTAAAAAATACGTGAAAGCAATGAATACGGAAATGCAAGTCGCTTAAAATAACCAAGTTGGTATTTGGTTGATCTTCCATCTAATAGTCGAACTGTTAGATGCAAATGGCTCTTCAAGAAGAAGACTGACATAGATGGCAATGTACACACCTTTAAAGCTCGTCTGGTAGAAAAAGGCTATACCCAAACCTACAAAGCAGATTATGGGGAAACCTTATCTCCTGTTGCAGACATTAGAGCTATAAGGATTCTTTTAGCAATAGTCCTTGACTGTGACTATGAATTTGGCAAATATATTCCCAAGACAGCCTTTCTAAATGGTCACCTAAGCGAGGACGTATATATGGTGCAACCAGAAGGGTTTGTGGATCCAAAACATCCCAACAAAGTATGCAAACTTCAACGTTCCATTTATGGATTGAAGCAAGCATATAGAAGTTAGAATAAAAGGTTTGATGAGGAAATCAAGAAGATTGGTTTTACTCAAAATCCTGATGAGCCATGTGTATATCTCAAAACTAGTGGGAGTAATGTTGCATTCCTAGTCTTGTATGTCGATGACATATTACTCATGAGAAATAGCATTACACTACTGAAAGAAGTAAAATCTTGGTTTTGTAAGTGTTTTTCTATGAAAGAGTTAGGAGAAGCAGCATATATCCTTGGAATCAAGATCATACATGATAGATCTAAGCCGTTGATTGCTCTTAGTCAAAGTACTTATCTAGAGGAAATTCTAAAGAAATTTAGAATGGAAAACTCCAAGAAGGGGTATACTCCAATGATGGAAAAGCCTGACTATAGAAAGTCACAAGGTGCTAAAACACCTACTGAGGTACAACGTATACAAAGAGTTCCTTATGCTTCGGCTATAGGTTCAATCAAGTATGGGGTTAGATGCACTAGACCTGATGTTGCCTTTGCGTAAAATTTATGTAGTCATTTTTAGCAAAATCCTGGTGAGATTCACTAGACTGCTGTGAAAACTATTCTTAAGTATTTGAGGAATACTAAAGATATGGTTCTTGTGTATGGGGCAAAACCTGAAGATGAGCTGAAAGTATCATGTTATGCTGATGCAAGTTTTCAAACGGATAGGGACGATACAAAAATCTTCAAAGGGGGGGGGGGGGGGGGGGGGGTGGGGGGGGGGGGGGGATATGTGTTTGTAGCTTATGGTGGAGCCGTTAGACTGGGAAGAGTTCAAGCAAAGCACTACTGCGATGTCTTCTACAGAAGCTGAGTACATTGCTGCTGCTGAAGCATTAATGGAAGCAGTCTGGATGAGGAAATTTATTGATGGACTTGGAGGTGTCATGCCATCAAATAAAAGGCCTATAGAGATGCTATGTGACAATGAGCCTGCATTAGCTATCGCCAGTGATCCCGGAATCTTAAAGGGAGCCAGACATTTTCAGAGGAAATATCACTACATTCATGAAGTAATTCAAGAAGGTGAAATTATCCTGAAGAAAGTTCACACATATGATAACGTAGCTGATCCTGTTTTAACAAAACCAATGCCACATCAAAATAAGCACTTTGAGGCATCTAAGTCATGGAATTGTTCCTGCTAGTAGTCTCATAAAAATCTGTGATGTATTAGTTAGTATTTGGATAATGGGATGTTAAACAATCGTTATTTTGTTTTGAATGAATTAATATACGTCGTATCTTGTTTTCATTTTTTATAATAATTGTGTCCTATATTTGCATGTTTATATCCTATGAATGACTTTCGCATTCTAAAGCTATGTCCATTATCAGTTATAGATAGAGAATATTGTTAAGACAAGGTAAATGTGAGTGTCTGGTTGTATTCCGGAGAATACGTAAAGATGTTTCTGCCAGCTTCACATGTTATTCAATGAGGTTGAATATTGTATACCCCACCGTGTGATAATCACTTTATGGATCGGCGTCATTGGTGTATTACACACATGGTAAAAGTTGTTTATCTTTAGACTTGAGATGCAAGTGGGTTTTGCATGTATGGATGACATTTCTTGATAATAAGCCTACCGTTAGTCTGTCAAAAGGTAGTTATAAGGGCTATTTTCAGAAGTGTTTTGAAGTACACCGAACACTTTAGTTAACAATAAGAATTTGTTCCTCCCACTTGAGTGGGAGTTAGATACTTACTGGGCCCCTCGTTAGTTTGATCAGATATTTGCCTGGTTGTACCCAACATGTAGTTAAGATGATTCTTTTTACATTTGGCGATCTAAATCAGTACAGATGCGAGAAACAGAATCGTTTAAGTATGGAATAACTATTGATCCATATCCATATTTAACATGTATCTAAAACAAAGGGATAGGACTAACTGAATCCATAGAAGGCTGAGTTATTTTCTAAAAAGCTACAAACTCAGGTATTTCTGGGAGCATTGATGACGTTGCTAGACTATTTGTCAATGATTTAAATTTTTTTTTTTTTTTTTTTTTTTTTTTTTTTATTTTTTTATTTTTTTTTTTTTTTTTTTTTTTTTTTTTTTTTTTTTTTTCTTTTTTTTTTTTTTTTTTTTTAAGTAAGTTATATGATATGAATTAGACATTCGCAAGTGGGAGATGTTGGGTTTGTGCTCATGTCATATGAATATTTATACAACTAGAAATATGTGAGCCTACGGGGTCACACACGTAATACATTTAGGTATCATTCTATTAATCTTAATAATAATATAATTATATATTTACTATTTATATTAATATATGATTTGACGAATAAACACTAACGGTCGTTAATTCGTTAATTAATTGTAACTAACTAATAAAGCTTTTTGATTAATGGGTAATTAAATGTAATTAACCATAAATAGTTAGAAAAGTCAAAAAGTCAATCCAAGGGGTGTTTGGGTTATGTTCAACCGACCACAAGGACCCAAAGGGGGTTGGATTGGGCTTTGAGTTATCTTTCCTACAAGTAATGTAATTTAAATAAACCCTAAATCTATCCCTATATAAGGAGGATCCTAGAGCTCATTATTCTTAATCCCTTGTCCCTCTCTTCTCTTGTTCGATCGCAGAAACCAAGAACCAAGGGTTTTCTGGTTTTGTTTATTAGTGTTTACATATTCGTTGGTCAAGAACTAGCATTCGGGTGATACTGCTTGACGTGTAGTGTATTAACCGCATGGAGGTTACTTACTTTAGTAACTTGGAGTAGTTTTCGGTAAGCACGTTTATTACACATGTGCGTGTACTCAAAGAATCTTGCTTTCGTCACTAGCTTGATTGCTAAAGGTATGTTTCCTTATTTATGTTTTTATGTGTTAATTATTTATGCTATATGAATTAGATCCGTTGCGTAGCTCATTTAATATTCTTGTAATATTAGGTTATTTAGATAACGATTTCCAACATTGACTTCTACTTGGCCTCAAGTAGACCTTTTAGAAGTATTTCTAAAACGATATGCCCTAACTTAACTCGGGAGATACGAATTTAAAAAATACATATGCTAGAAACATCAAAGCCAAACACCTCACGAAAAGGGGAACAAAATTACTCAATTCTCACCAGTCTAAGTGTTTCAATTTTGGGGTGATCACTCAAACGCTCAGTCATAGTATGCATTCTCTCATAGACTTGGTGAGTACACAAAACTCCACCACTAGAGCTAAGGTCTAAATAATTCTTAAAGGCAACAAGGGTAGACATAAATAAGGCTTAATATGGCTGAATCATTCTTGTGATCCTAACCGATACCAATGATCAAGAAAAGGCGACAAAACCACACATGCTCGTCTAAATTCATGAACGAGACACCTATGATTGCTTAATTCCTTAACTCGAACAAGCTAAAGGTTAAGATCGAGAATGACTAAGTGAAGGATAAAAAACATGGGATTCATAATTAAAGGTGAAAAATTAGAATACATACACAAATAGTCTATATTCCATAATCTCCCCGTCACTAGTCACTGTCCATCCAACATCTCAAACTTCAAGGCGCGAGAAACTAATCATCTTTAATAATGAGCTAGGGCACGTAGTGTAGGTGTAAAATGCTGCCATATAAATCGTGTGGAAACTAGAAAGGGAGAGGGTGAATAGTTTCACTGTTAATTTACGTTTTAAAATTTCATTTCAAAACTTTAGATTGTTATTTATGTGAGATCAAGCAACAATATATATATGAAATATATATATAAATATATATAATAACTACGAGAAAGAATAAGGCAATAGTAAAGAGATAGAACGATCAAACCACAACACGAGAATTTATAGTGGTTCGGCTACGAAGGTCTTCTTCGCCCTACTCCACTATCTGAGTATCCAACTCGAGATTTCAGTATGTCAACAAGCTCCTTTTAGGCGAAGAAAATTGTACACGTCGCTTATACTAATTTCCGACACTAAGCTAGATGTCAAGTTCTAATCTTAGCTTGAACTAATCTACCATAGTAGTAATGTATTTTAAGGACTAAGTACTAACCGACTCTCACACAACTATTTCGAACTAACACACTAGCCGGGTCTACACAACTACAAAAGATTGAGAATAAAGAGATCGGATCTACAAGTAGATCGTAACTAAGGTTACGTAACGACTCACTAAACTATAACACTTTGTGTCCTAATGATTAAATGTGTTCTTCTTTTACACTTGAGGAAAGCAGATTGGATTACTTGTTAATCAAGATTAAAGTTAATGATCAAAGAAAGATAGAGGATTAGAAAGGGATTTAGATCAGAGAAAACTATGTGCAAAAAAGTGTGGAAATGATTTGGAAACAGTCCACTAGTTATAGGCAAGCCGAGGAGCATCTAAAAGTGGGATGGTGCCTTATTTATTGGACAATCCCAGGTATATTGGGGACCATCCTCCTTATAAGGGACGTCCCTACAGTAGGACGTGCTTTTCTGTCTTTTAGGGGAAAATGTTTTTTTTGATTTGGTGAACTTTTTTTAGGGAAGGAAAACCATATTCTCAAATATATATGAAATAAAACATTTTTTAGTTACATAAAATATTTTTGTCTAAATTTATTTTTGTAAAAAGGTTTTGTTACATTTTTAAAAATGTAAAGTTTAAGACAAAACTTATTTCCTTGATCGTTATACAAGTTTAATACTTATTTGTACATACCTTAAGTGATTTACGTCGAAATAAAATTTTACAACTAATAACTTGTATACGTTTATTTTTAACGTAGAACGTTTTTACATTTTGTCATTATCAAAACGTAAAGAGGTCGAAAAATAAAAATAATATTTTTAATCATTAATTGTATTAACAATCTTCCCTTTTTGATGATGACAAAATATAAACTCATTGTATGTAAAAATATAGTTTAAACGAGTATTATTAGTTTTGATAGGTCAAATGCGTCAACGAGCGAGTCAATGTAACAAATACGCTTGGCGCTTATTTTGCGGCAACAAACATTTGTGGCGGATTGGGCTGAATTTCGTATGGTCACTCGGAAATGGCCCAACGGTCAAGACTCATGGCAAAACCATGAGCCCTGTCAGTTTTGGGCCTTTCGGGGTTGTTTGGGCCCTCAAAAGGGCGTTTTTTTATTTTTAGGCTTTATTTTGGACAAAATCAATTATGTTTTGTATAAGATTTTGTTTCCTTTTTATTTAAATTATTCCATCCTTTATAAGGACGATTTAAAGGTTTGTATCTGGCAAGCTTTGATAAACCTACAAGTTTATTAAATAAGAGAATTTCTCATTTTGAGAATTTCATATTAGTTCTTATGTTTGTGTGGCTTGTTTTTATATTAAATCTGCATTATTTGGCATCAGTGCTTTTAGGTGATCATGGAAACACGTGGTAGAAAGAAAGTTGTTGGGGAACCAGCACCTCCTGCTCGTGATCCTCGTGATCCTCGTGATGTAGAGACGATTGAAAGGTTGCAGCAGCGGATCCAAGAACTCGAGCTCCAGCAATTACGGCCGGATTCGCCAGCAGAAGAGGCGAAAACTGAGCCCAACGTCTGGGACGATGAGTCAGTTGACGTCAATCCTTTTGGCGGAGGAAAACCTAGGTATGTTAATCGTCTTTATCAACCTCGTCGTAATGATCATGTTGTAGATCGCGACGATAGATATCACGATGATCCTATTCGTAGTCTGGGATTGAAGATTTAGATCCCTGAGTTTACAGGTAAGCTTCATCTAGATGATTTTATTGATTGGTTGAGTATGGTTGAACGGGTGTTTGATATGCGGGATATCCCTGACAAGCTGAAAGTGAAACTCGTGGCCATCAAGCTTCGACAACATGCTTCGTTATGGTGGGATCATGTTAATAAAAAGCGATGAATTGAAGGGAAATCGAAGGTTGAGACTTAAGAAAAGATGAAGAAACTGATGAAGGCTAAGTTTCTACTAGAAAATCATCGTCAAGAGGCTTTTCTTGCTATCATAATCTTGTCCCTCAACAGAAACAACCGCTGAAGAGGTTATCATGATTCGATAATGCTACGATGGGTGTGATTAGTTTAAGAAGAAGAGCAGTTTGTCGCATGGTGTTTTAGAGAGTTCTTAAGTCCAGAGATTGCTGATAATGTAAGTCTTCAACCATATAAAGGACCTATACGGATGTTTTTGTTCGTTAGCTTTAAAGGTTGAAAACAGATTGTAAGGCAAAGATAAAGGGTTCCACATCCGTTTCACCATATTTTTAAAAAGCGCCTTAAGGCGCACGCTAGGTCTCTAAGTGTAACATTTTTTAAATTTGCAGTCATTTACGATTCCTATTATCTGTCATTATTTATTTTGGTCTGATACGCGTTTACTTTTAATTTAACTTTTAAGCTAAATCGCGTAGACTAGAAATAATCATTCAACGTAAACGGTCACCAAATAAGTTAAAGTTTACGTCAATCAAGTGTTATATAATTATTAAGAAGATAATTATTAACTTTGTGTATTTTATTTTTATTGGTCACGTAAAAGGCTTACGTTTCGCAATAAAATACATTTAGCACACCTCGAAAATATCTAGACTTACCTAGACTCAAACTAATACCCACTTTTAAACCTTAAACAAAAAAATAATTCAATTCTTGTGTTATCAAGCCAATATGGACGAATATAGGTAAACAAAAACCATAATACAATGAATACCTACACTACATTGTACAATATCTTTTTAATTAGGACTTGTACCATTATAATCTTAACAAGATTTTGAAAACCTTCTTCCCTCCATAATTTCCTAACGTCCCATACCAAATCAACTAGAACATCTCCTTTTTATCTTCCTAAGGTACATGTACATCCTAGTTAATTAAAACCTTGTACTAATTCTCCACCAGCCTAATACACATTTGGATATTATCCCTTTAGATCCTTTGTGCCCCTTTGATACCCCCGGTCAACAACAACATATACACAACATAAGATCTTTAAAATCCTAGTAAATCATACACTTGGAAATCTTGCGGTTCTTCAATTGATTTACATAAACCTATGAATTCACCAACATTATGTTGACGATTTAAGCATGTTTTTCTCAGGTCAATAAGGCACGAGGTACCAAGATACATTGGGGGTCACTTCTTTGAAGCAAACTAAAGAATTGAGGCTATTACATTTTAGGAACATTTGTTATAAACCGAAATCTTTACTTATATTGTCGAACAATTTAAAGCCATGAGCTTATGTAAAGAAAAAGGATTTTGTTAATCCATGTATCGTTCTTAAAACACACCGTTTAGTGGTCATTAGTTATTTTATATTTTGTTCTCATATCTTGTGCTATTGATCTATGAAGTAACGCCCTCGGATATTCAATATTCCGCTGCCACCCAGATTTGGGGGTGTTACAGATTGGTATCTAGAGCCAAGGTTATAGAGAACCAGGTCAAAAAGTTTTTGTCTGGACTATAACCATTTTCAAACACTGCATCCAAAAATGGGGTTTGCACGGGACATACATACATTACTTGTTTGCATCTAATATATATGCTTACATGACATACACTGTTTTAGCATTAGTAGTTTACTAAGTGCTTGCATGATTGATATACGCGTATATAAATTATACTACGTATATTACTATAAGAGTCTTATAATTAATACTTATATAAGTTTATTTTACTATTCCTGCAGACATGTCTTCTGCATCATCTGCGGTTACCTACACTTCCGTCTACACCGACTCTGAGCCAGGGAGGGTATTTTGGGGAGCCGATGAGGAGATATCTGATGGAGGTTCTCCACGAGTTATCGTATTAGGATACGATGGACTCCCTATGCAGCCGGTAGCCCCACCATCACCGGATTACATACCAGGCCCCGAGGAGCCACAGACACCACCAGTACCACAGGACGAGGATGAGCGTGAGCCTATGTTCATACAGCCACATGATCCTGACTACGTGCCAGAGCCTATATACCCTGAGTATATACCATTGGAGGATGAGCATGAGTTTCCGGCTGAGGAGCAGCCATTACCTCCTGTTGTTTCACCTACTGCTGAGTCACCAGGATATGTTGTTGAGTCAGATCCAGAAGAGGATCCAGAGGAGTATGAGGATGATGAGACAGAGGATGGTCCTGTTGACTATCCCATGGACGGGGGAGAGGATGGAGATGATGATGACGGCGATTCATCCGGGGATGACGCCGATGATGAGGATGAGGATGAAGAGGATGAAGATAAGGGGGATGAGGAGGAGGAGGAGCACTTAGCTCCGGCCGACTCCGCTGTTGTTGTACCTACTATTGAGCTTGTTTCCCCACCTGAGGGAACAGAGCCTGTTATACCACCACCCTCTACTGACATTACTATTGGGGCTAGGATTACCGTCCGGCCTCAGGCTTCCATATCCCTTCCACCAGAGGCAGAGGTTGAGAGACTTCTGGCCATGACTACTCCATCACCATCACCACCTATCTCACTATCACCACCCTCTGCAGGAGAGCGCCTTGCTAGGTACATGGCCCCACCTGCACATTCATCACCACTACTTGTGCCATCACCATTACTACCATCATCTGGGTGTCCAACCCAAATCCAAACACTCAGGATAGCATCCACACAGGCCCTTATTGATGCAGTTACTCCTGCATTACTATCACCTCCACTACCACCACTACCACCATCTCTATACATACCACCACCTGTTGACCGTAGGGACGATATTCCTGAGTCTGAGCAGCCACCTCGCAAGAGGTTGTGTTTGTCTACTCTAGGCTCCAGATATGAGATCGGGAAGAGTTCTACTGCCAGACCTACCGGAGGTCGAGGGGTAGATTATGGCTTTGTCAGCACCGTAGATGCTGAAGTGAGACGACAGGGGATTAGTGAGGTTGGGTATGGTATTAGGGATACTTGGGTAGATCCGGCGGAGGCAGTTCTTGAGATAGCACCTATGACCATGGGAGAAGTCAATACTAGGGTCATAGAGCTTGCTGAGCTCCATGAGCATGATACACAGGACTTGTATGCCTTACTAGAGGATGCTCGGGATAGTAGGTCTCGTATATCACAGCGAGTCGATATGAACTCGCAGCGGGTCGACTTACTTATGGGAGATAGGATGACTCTTCAAGAGACAGTATGGATGGTAAAGGTTGAGGCTTATGCTTCTCGAGAGACTTGGGCCCACTCGATAGGATTAAGTTAGGCGACCCATCAGGAGCTTCAGACCCACCGTGATCATGTGTATGCACACGAGACCCATCTTCAGGCACATCAAACACAGCTACAGCTGCAGGGTACTCTCATTCAGACACAACATCAGGTACATGAGACTCGCTTTCAGATGCAGTAGGCTGAGATAGCAGTGCTTCGAGAGACTGACTATAGGCGTCAGGCACAGATGGTAGAGACTCTTTGTATGATGAGAGACATAAGGCGAGAGATAGGCGACATGCAGACCGAGTTGCTAGTACTGCGAGGACATCAGAGAGCTAGAAAGCCAGCACCGGATGCTAGGATTCCAGATCACCAAGATGCTTCAGGGGATGCGGACAGTCACGTCTAGTGGTTTATGTCATTTCGTCTTGCTAGGCCATTGTATAGGCATGTTAAGTATTAGGGTTTTTTCCTTGCTATCATAGCCTTAGATCTTTTTTATCGTATTTTGTGTAATCAGAAACTATTTCATGTAAAAAATTTCTAAGTTATGAATGAAATATATGTATTATGTTATACTATAT
Source organism: Tanacetum coccineum (assembly GCA_026074375.1). Taxonomy (NCBI): domain Eukaryota; kingdom Viridiplantae; phylum Streptophyta; class Magnoliopsida; order Asterales; family Asteraceae; genus Tanacetum; species Tanacetum coccineum. Next base: position 13,898 of record BQNB010167693.1, read on the forward strand.
ACCTCTCTTGTGTTAACATCACATCTGTAAATTATTATGTACCTTGTTATGATTGTGACCTCACGTGTTGT
>BQNB010167694.1:3939-13968 GCA_026074375.1 Tanacetum coccineum
CACTAAAGCTACTCCTCCTCCTAAATTACCCCTCCCCCTCTTGTTTGTGAAAAAGGCCTTGTATTTATAGCTTTGAGAAGAAAGTTCCAGGTCTCCAAGTTAGTTAGACGATCCTTTTGATCTACACCCTTCATTCCTTGCAATCATTGGCTCTTCAATCTTCACCGTTGGATCATTAAGTGAGCACACGGATTGCCAGCGTGGCAATCCGTGTGTCAGAGGCTTTGTGCTTCTTTAACAAAGGATTTAGTGTAATTTTTCATTCCTTGTGTGTTTCTTGTAAGCCCGTGTGTCATTCCTTTGAGGTGTCTTGGCCAATCAAAAGCTAGGGATGATGTTTTCTTTGCTGAGATGGCACATAGTACTTGGAATCTCAAAGCCATGTCATTAATTGAGATTTACCCTTTGATTTTTTCACTGGGTAAGCTTGGGTACGATGAATGAATAGTAATTTTCATTCCTGTCCTTTTTGATTTGTTTCGTTGAGGAGTTTGACTGGGGAAAGGGGCTTTGACTTGGGTCAAAAGGTAAAAGGGCTTGGTTTTGTTTATGGGCTAGGGTAAAAATGGGTTAGGGTTAAAAGTTTAAAAGGGATTTGTTATAAAAGACTAACGACCGTTAGTCCTTTATTAATAAAAGGCTAACAATGTTAAGGTTTTTGGGACTTCTTGTGAATATGAGTTAACAATAAGGATATTTTGGGTATTTTGAAGGATTTTGTCGATTTGTGATTGACCAATGTTGACCATGAGTTTACTTTTGTTGACTTTTTTGCTAGAAAACTTCTGGCTCTTGTGCACTCTTTCTGTTCTCGTGTCCGTGTTTGTCCGGTTTTCTTGTGATTTTTGCAATATCCGTACCTACACATCACAAATGACAAAACAAGCAATATACAAGCATAATTTGCACAATTTGTTCATTTAAAGGATATTTTTGGTATAATAAAGATATGTGATTTCTCACATATCACGGAACTTCAATATATTTTGGTTGATGGCAAAACTGAGATCTTAATTTTAATCTTGTTTTGAGAATTGATGCGCATAAACATTACAGTCCATCTAACATGTGTGCGTCAAGGAATACACTCGGGCTTGTCCTAAGATATATGGTATGATCTATCTAAATTTTAGTTCTTTCATACTCCAATTTGATAGGAACGGATATTGTTGTTCTTGTTGTAAAAGTGGACAATATGAGGTAGGGATGTCCTTAATTCGCTATGCCAATAATGATGCTAGATCAAGCTCTATGAGTTGAGGAGTTGAATACAACAATGACCACATTGGCTGTGTATGTAGAAAAAGATTTGTTTATTTAAAAGGTTAGTATACATGAGTATAAAACTAGACAGAATATTTCAAAAAGTGAGATTAAAAAAATTATATAATGATTTATGGACTTTAAGAATTATTATTATTGACAACTTGAAGCTATTGTAAACGATATAGGTTTAGAATTCGCAGTCGAGTAGTTGAGAGCAAGTATTACGTAAAAGTCCAAAATCATAATGTGCGATTTAGCTAATTGTTTAATAACGATATCAAACACAATATAACTAAATTTAATAAAGTATGGACATCAAATTAAACTGAATGACTCGAACGATATCCAAGAAAAGTTCAAATTATTTTAAATGGTTGCAAGAAAAACAACAAATATGATTTCCCTGTAGAATGTGTTCATTTTTGTTTTTTGATTTCTGTTAAGTGTCTGGTAGTCTATTGGTACCCAAGATTCTCCCAAAGTTAAGTGATTACATGTTTGAAACTTAAGTTAATTAAGTGGTGATTACATGTTTAAAACTTTTGTCTCAGACAATTGTGTCATATAGCTAGGTGTAAATATATCAAGATTGTTAGTTATCTTTCAAAGTAAGCTAGTTTGAATTAGAAGAACCGATTCCTATCGGCTATCAAACATGTTGTTAAAACAAAAAAGATTGAAGGGATCAGCTAGATTGGTGGACAATTGCATCATATCCCATTAATTTAGGAGTGCAAATCTCTGGTTTCTTTTTCTCCAAGTTGACAACAACCATTTATAGTTTTCCATATTTAGATCATTGTAATTCCTTATATATTATGGTTGTCTCTTTCATTGTAAAACATAATTTAGAGAATAATAATAAAAAGGCCTCTTGATATCATGGTATCAGAGCAGGCTCGACCCTCATATACCTTTTAATTTTCTAGTACCCTCAAATCAATAAATCCAAACCGAGCTACCATAACCGGAGACGGCAGCTCGGGTTCTGATCTATCACTACAACTCGCAAATCTGTTAAAGAACGGTCTTAATCAACAGCCTCAAAACCCAAAACTCTCCGATAATCTCCAAATCAACCTCAAACTCAATAGTCAAAACTACGCACTATGGACCCGGATGATCCGAGTCGCCATAGGCGGAAAATCCAAATCCTTGTTATCATACCTGACCACAGATCCCCCAGATCAAAAAAGTGAAGATTATGAGCAATGGGAACAAGAAGATTTGATTGTTTTTTCATGGCTCATTCAAAATATTGAAACCGTACTCGCAGGCAACCTAACCGAGTATCCCATCGCAAAAATGCTGTGGGACGCCCTGGTGGTTACTTACAGCAGCGGAAGAGACAAACTACAAACCTTTAACCTTCATGTTAAGGCTAACGATATCAAACAAAACAGCAGCTCTCTTGAAGATTTCTAGATCTCATTACAGGGGGTATAGGGAGAGGTTGATAGAATTAACCCAAATCCCATAAAGTGTCCAGAAGACATTAAGACATACTCTAAAATCAGGTCAGAACAAAAACTCTTTCAGTTTCTAAATGCCCTTGACCGGCGATATGAACCCATTAAACGAGAAATACTCCGGTTGGAACCTCTTCCCTCTGCGGAGGCGGCATACGCCACCGTTCGTAAAGAAGCCGCTCACCAAAACATTCTGGGAGCAACTATCGATGAAACACAGGGCATAGCAGCAGGTTTAATAGCCACCGAAACAGAGGGATTAGGGCTTGTTTCGAAAGCTAATCGACGGTCTGATCGCAACCAAATCGGTTCATCATCCCGGGTGGATAAATCCAAACTTAAATGTGGAGAATGTGGGATGACGGGACATACAAAAGAAGGATGCTTTAGACTCGTCGGCTACCCCGACTGGTGGACCAATGGCCACAAGAAGGGCACCAAAAACTCTAGACCAGAAAAAGGCAAAGCCTCTATTGTCGTGAGCACCAAGGAGAACGCCGACACCACTAACCAGAAAAATCTCACCGGATTTGGGGGGATGGAAACGATGTCAGTTTACAATGAAGAAGATGATGGTCTTTTTTCTATGAACACAGGTACAGGGGGTGAGAGACCTTATGTCTTAAAGCCCCCATCTTATCTTCCTGATATATCACATAGATATTATCTCAATGTTCCAAAAAGGACCCCTGAAGATTCTGAAATGTTAAAAACACATCTTTCATTTATTTTATAAAAGAAAGTTTCAAAAATTGCAAAAGGGGGTCTATTATTGGCGGCGTGGCAAATATAGCTCAAAATCCTAATATGAAACGGGAATTGTCATGGATATTTGATTGTAAAGCAACGGATACCATGACTTATGATTTATTAGATCTTACCACATCAACTAAGCCGACAAAGTCATATATAGACATGGTAAATGGAGAGAAGATGATTGTAAAAAATGGGGGAACTATTGAAATTTCACCGACACTTAAACTTTCGAATTGTCTCTATGTTCCTGCCTTATCACACAAACTCCTGTCAATAAGCCATGTAACAAAGGAGTTAAATTGTTCAGTTCTTATGCAACCCACTTTTTGTATCTTACAGGATATCAGGACGGGAGCGATCATTGGGCGTGGCACTGAAATAAAAGGGTTGTGTTACGTGGATGAGGTGACTCAAAATGGTGTTGTAATGCTTTCTCATGGGACGGCAGAACGAGAAGCATGGCTATGGCATAGAAGATTGGGACATCCATCCATTGGTTATTTGCATGTTTTATTTCCTAAGTTATTTCCTTCCAATTGTAAGACACATTGCGAAACTTGTGTGTTAGCCAAAAGTCATCGTAAGACATTCAAACCTAATAATACAAGGGTTGATTCACCTTTCTCATTAATTCACTCAGATGTGTGGGGTCCTGCTCCAATTATTGGGGGCAAAACTTTTGTTTTTTCATTCTATTCGTGGATGATTGCACACGAATGACCTGGGTGTACTTATTAAAAAGTAAATCTGAAGTTCTTGATAAGTTTATCATGTTCTACACCATGGTCCAAACCTAATTTCAAAAAAACATTCAGGTTTTTAGATCCGATAATGGAGGAGAATTTGTTAACTCCGAGATGAAATATTTTTTCCAAAACAAAGGGATAATCCATCAAACCACATGGTCCTCACACTCCAGAACAAAATGGTGTCGTAGAATAAAAAAATTGTATCCTATTAGAAATAACTCGAGCCCTTCTAATAGAATCACGAGTTCTAAAGGTTTTTTTGGCTAGAAGCTCTTGTTACCAAAAAGCACTTTTTTGCCCGTAAGAAATCTCAAAAACCAACATCCCCACCCAAATACAAAAATCAAAAACCCCATTACAAGTCCTACAGAATATACCATCATCAGTCTGTTCTTACTCTTGAACCATGAATTTTTGGGTGCACCATTTTTGTTCAAATACCAAAGTCACACAAAACTAAAATGGATCCTTGTGCTGAAAAATGTGTCTTCGTTGGATATGGAATAACTCAAAAGGGATACCGATGTTATAACCCAAAAACCCGTCACATGTTTACAACTATGAACTATGATTTTCTTGAAACCGAATACTATTATGCCTCCCAACACAGTATTCAAGGGGAGAGTGAGTGTCTTGACACACTGAATTGGTTGAGATATGTTGCATGTGGAGACGGGAGGAGCTACAGTACCTCAGATGAGTCTCATCTCTCTACAAAACCCGAAGACCATGTCAATGTCACCCAACTGCTCCCAACCTGATACCCGAGGTAAGTAATTCTTCTCCTATATCCAATCCCATTGAAACTAACGCATCATGGCAAGGGGGAATGTACAGGAACAAGAGATGGTTTTTAATCAAGAAGATACTCCATCAAAGCTTAATGAACATGTGCAAGAGCAAGAAAAATCCTCCACACAAGAAGAAACATCAGAGAGATATGTACTGCCACCAAGAGCAAATCGAGGAGTCCCACCGAAAAGATATTCTCCAGAAAAGGTGTCCAGAGGAAGCAGATATCCAATTGCTAACATAGCTAAAGGAAACCTATCGAAGGAAGCCAAGGCTTTTGTTGCATCTATATACTCTGATGAGATCCCTGCTAATACAGAACAAGCCTTAAAGTCAAGAAAATGGAAAAAAGCAATGGAAGCTCTCACAAAAAGCAACACATAGGAAAAATGTATCTTGCCACCTAGAAAGAAAATTGTCGGGTGTCGGTGGGTTTTTACAATTAAATACAAACCCGATGGTACAATTAAGAGATACAAAGCGAGATTGGTAGCTAATGGCTATACACAAACATACGGAATTGATTACTCTGAAACTTTTTCTCCAGTTGTAAAAATTAATACAATCAGAGTTCTTTGTTCCGTAGCAGCAAATAAAGGATGGCCCTTACACCAGTTTGATGTGAAAAATGATTTCTTACATGGAGAACTAAAAGAGGAAGTCTATATGGAAGCCCCACATGGATTCACAAACAAGTTTGGAGAAAAAGAAGTATGTTTTAAAAAATCCCTTTATAGATTGAAACAGTCCCCTAGAGCATGGTTTGGCAGGTTTACCTTAGCCATGAAAAACCATGGGTTTAAACAAAGTAACTCAGATCATACATTGTTTCTCAAACAGAGAGGCAACCTCATAACATGCCTAATAATCTATGTCGATGACATGATTGTTACTGGAGATGACAAAGAAGAAATAACCAAGCTGAGGAAGTACTTGTTCACGGAATTCAAAATGAAAGACCTGTGGAGACTCAAATATTTCCTTGGGATTGAAGTTCTAAGATCAAAACAAGGGATCTTCATGTGCCAAAAAAGGTACATTCTCGACTTACTAGCAGAAACCGGTATGATTGATTGCAAACTAGCAGATACTCCTATGATTGTAAACCAGAAGCTTTATATGGAAGAAAAAGCAGAGCTAGCTGACAAAGGAAGATACCAACGGATGGTGGGAAAAATGATATATCTTTCACACACCCGACCCGATATAGCATATGTTGTGGGAGTAGTGAGTCAGTTTATGCATCAACCCTAGAAGAACCATATGAAAGCAGTCATGAGAATCTTAAGATATCTCAAGGGAACAACAGGGCATGGAGTCTTATTCAAACCAAATGGGCATCTAGTAATTCAATTGTACACCGATGCCGACTGGGCAGGAGATAAGGGCAACCGAAGATCCACATCAGGCTACTTTACCGTAGTTGGTGGAAATCTGGTTACATGGAGAAGCAAGAAACAAAAGGTGGTTTCCCTTTCAAGTGCTGAAGCCGAATTCCAAAGGATTGCAAGGGGGTTAACTGAAGTGCTATGGGTACGAAGACTTCTAACTGAGATAGGATATCCACCACAAGAAGCTAGCAAAATTATGAGTGATAATAAAGCAGCCATTCAAATTTCAGAAAATCCAGTGCAACATGATCGAACCAAACATGTAGAAGTAGATCGACACTTCATCAAAGAAAAATTGGAAGCAGAAATCATCACACTACTGTTTGTTCGATCAGAAGACCAACTTGCTGATATTTTAACAAAATCTGTTAATGAAAGAGCTTTACACAAGTGTCTAGACAAGTTGAATTTTGAAGATCCCACTATTCAACTTTAGGGGGAGTGTTAAAACAAAAAAGATTGAAGGGATCAACTAGATTGGTGGACAATTGCATCATATCCTGTTAATTTAGGAGTGCAAATCTCTGGTTTGTTTTTCTCCAAGTTGACAGCAACTATTTAGGCGCACAATGTACAAAGTTGATCGTTAAGAACGAATTAACGTAACCTTATGATCGGATAAATGAAAAAAATAATTAAAAAAATACATCCTTCGTTCTTACTCTTGCATCGTCACATGAGAGGAGAAATTAAGAAGTTGATTATGACTACGTACCTGATTTTATGTATAAAATACCAAATTCTATATTAATTTGAAAAGGCAATGCAGTTTAAATGTGATATTACTATAATCTAAACGATACCTCATCATCTTTGATTTAATCATCTTATACTCATAAAATACAGGCTTACAATCTGTACATTTTTTTAACCAAACATATCTGCTACGAAAAAGTTCTGGTACTTAAAAACTTGTCATTAAAACAAATAAAATGACACCAAAGACGTAAAATTAAGTGTAAAAGAGAAACACAGACAAAATGTCCTTAAAATTTTATATGTTTCTACTACACTTAAAAAGTGTATATAATAGAGCTGTATTCTCACAAAGTTATTAAAATCACATTTTAACCTTCCATCCACGTTTTCTATAAAGTGTCACTGAAAATGTTGATCTAATGACAATTTTTGCGTCATTAAATGTAAATTTACTTGTACACATTCGAGTATAGAGGAGCACATGTATCCATAATATCGTTCTTACTATATGTGACAACCCATACTAATTTATATGACAACGTATCAAATACAGTATTGGTTAAGACCCAATCAAATGAGTAACAAAAACGTTAGCTATGATAATAAAGAAAATTAGAGTGTTCCAAAAAATATATAAGGAAAAATAGTTAGATGAACCGAAGGTCGCTAAAAAATGCTTACTAAACCTTTTACTTGTATTATAATCATATTAAGTCTTTAAAACCCTATATTAAAATTGGACTAAGCTAATTGCATTATTAGTGACAACCGACTTGTTTCCCATTCACATATGCACTTGGTAATAGTCAAAGTGTGCAAGTTGAAATATCAAAATAGAATTACAACCACTCTTATCTTGAACCATGATCAATGCCAGGCAACATATTCCTCATATGCTTCTGTAACTATCATAAAAGCCAACTCATTCCAACACATTCAAACCAACTCTTACACACCATAAAAGCCATAAATCTAGCTCACAATACCATTCACAATTCACCAATCACTACAACCCTCTATCACAATGGCTTCACATTTCATTTTGCTAACCCTAACTCTTACCACCATCCTATTCCTCATTCCATCAGCATTTTCTCAATCAGCTCCAGCTCCAGGTCCAGCTGGCCCGATAAACCTTACAGATATCCTTGTCAAAGGAGGCCAATACACCTCCTTACTCCGTCTTCTAAACCAAACCCAAGTCCTCATTCAGCTAGATAACCAACTTAACAACTCGAACCAAGGCATGACCCTTCTTGCACCAACCGATAACGCCTTCAATAACCTCCCAGCTGGTACACTCAACAACCTAAACAATGAGAACAAGGTGAAGCTTGCATTGTTGCATGTACTACCAAAATACTACAGCATTGAAGACTTTAGCACTGTCTCAAACCCTGTCCAGACTCAGGCTGGTGGGAACAAGGGAAGTCTAGGGTTAAACTTTACGGGTCAAGGCAACCAAGTTAACGTGTCGTCCGGAGTTGTTGAGACTAGGATTAACAATCCTTTGAGACAACAGTTTCCTTTTGCAGTTTATTCCATTGACAAAGTGTTGTTGTTTGCTAATGAAGCTCCTGCACCTGAGGGTTCTCCTACAAAACCCGACGGGAAGGGTGCAGCTAAGGCGCCAAGCTCACCAGCAGCTGATGGTGGAGATTCACCATCGAAGAATGGTGGTGGAAGGACAATGGAGTTGGGAGTTGGTTTGGTGGGAAGTATTGTCATGTTCTGCATGGCATTTTTATAAGATGATTACTTAATTATTGGTTTTGAATTTTGAAAGATTTGTAATTCATATTCATGTTGTTTACTTGTTTCGATCATATTCATTGTTGTACAACTTTTTCATATCTTGTTGTAACACTTTTATTAATAATGTTTCATTTTACTTGTTTATATTGGCACTACAATAGTAATTTTCAGGAAATATATGATCATATAAAATGATTAATATGGGTTTCGGATTCAATTTTTTAAACGTATATATTATTGTATTTGGTTTCTGTGTTTATAAAGTCAAAATGATATTTGCATTATCTCAAAAACGATATTTAATGTTGATTTGCAGGGTCGTCCTTGAATATTTGAAATTATTAAGAGCCTTGAATAAAAGTTATATAATGAGGTATTTTGAAAAAAAATGTTATATATAAGATGTTACTGGTTATAAGATATAATTCAATTAGTTATTTAAACGTTTAACATATACTCATTTAAGATATTTTTTCATTTAAATATTCTTTTTCATGAAAAATATATATACACATGCATATAATTGTTAACGAGACAAATTTTAAAACTTTGAACGGTCACCCATTTTGCACACTATCAAAAGCTGCCGTGGTAAATTGGCTATTATTTCCAAACAAAGTATGAAAATATTAGAGTAATTTCATTTGAATGGTGATACTCTATATTTCTATATACGCGTCCTTGATTAGAGTGGTACGTGATAGTGCTAGCCATAACCCGAAACTAATAGCAAGTTTTTCTAGTATTAATCATGAAATTTCCACTAGCTACGATCCATATTTAATTGGGCGTATGAGTTGTAGTACACTAGTACTCATGTTGTCCTATTGACAACGCATATCCAACCACTGGAGTCATATTCTTTTGGATTAATACTGGCGAGAAAATATGTATATGCATTTGTCTGCATGTGGTCATATCAGGGACGGAGCTACACTATCACTAGGATGGGTCAAGGCCAACCCTAACTTTTTAACAAGTATTAGTACTATGGATATTTTAAAGTGTAATTTGTAGATAAAACTTCAAAAAGCTAACCCAGAATAGGATACAAAGCACAGTCAAATAGTCAAATACAAAAAAAATGTGTTAGTTGTTCCATTGCATTATTGAAAAGTGAAAATCCAAAGAGCAGAAGAAGTTCTATCGTCA
>BQNB010167695.1:0-13968 GCA_026074375.1 Tanacetum coccineum
GGCTTGATCATGCCACCACACCACCCTCACGATATCTATAACATTCATTAATATTACTCTAGTCGACATATGAATGTATAACTGCGGTTTTGAAACTCGATTCTTTTGTTGCATGAACAAGTCTTGAACACTTCTAACTTGATATCGTTACACTTGATTTGAGTTTTAACCATTTGACCTTTTCACTTGACAAGTCTAAACACTTGAGAAAATCTAATATATCGTTACATTTGATTGAGTTTTAACCACTTGACTTTTTCACTTGATACTAACTAATCGGATCTTATATTTCCACGCTATCAACTAGTATACGTAGTATAACTCTATTTCCAAATATTTGAAAAATCCACATTTGGGCATAAATTTGTATTTATACATTTCTAGTTAATATTAATACACTGAGGTGGTGTTTGATAAAGACTTAATTGACTTAATATGAAAAAATCTGAATTGATTAAGTCATGTGAAAACTGTTTGTTTGTGACTTAATAGATTTTATGACTGAAAATATTAAGCAATAAAACTGAAGTTGTCTGCATTTAATTAAACATAACTTAATAAAAAAAATTAACAAACAAGCCTGAAACTATACTTAAATACAATGTATTAACTCAAAGCGTGCGAATTATCCTACAAACTCATAATTATATGCCCAAGTTTAACAAAGTAATATGAGTAATTATGAATATTCTCATCATTAAGAGATTAAAATAGTACTTTACCCAATAACTTTTGCACTTTTGTGTTAGGTAAATGATGCTATTATATTTACTTTTATCATGACCATATTGATGTTCACACAACTAATACTCACTAATCGATCATGGCTCTTAACTGAAAAATACCAACGTTATTGATTCGCGACAAAAACGAATATAAAAAAACCGAAACCTTATGACACATATATAACAGTTGATCAATGATAGTTATAGTTGTTATATGTTTCAATCATCTTTTTAAGTTATGGTGAGTAGGTGTATAAAGTTTTTTCTGTTTGCTTCAATAAGAAGCATCCTATGATTGTCATCTTCAACTTTCTAAATTGCCAATTAATTATTTGATCATTTTGTTTGTTCCAGTACACACAATGTCACGGACTTATTACAGAAATATATAATTTTCAGTCTACGCAAGAAACAAATTTACTACTACATTTACATAGAACCGAAAATATGTGTATATATAACTTTTTTAAGTCAACTAGTACCTGTTATACTCGACTTTCACGTGACATTTTAGTGGCCAAAACACATTTTGGTATCATGAACTTGGTTGACTAAGTACTCGTTCTACTATGATTGACTGACTATACATGCTCTATTTTCATTTTTCCCGAATAGTAAAGTATCTAACCAAGTTCGACGTACTAAAATACATTCTAATGTATTTTTACACTCACATGCATGTTTAACAAATCCGAAATATTCATTTTTGCATATCATTTAGACTTAGTCTTTTTTGAATTGATAAAGACCATAAGCCACTCGATCGTTTCCCTTTTGTCCAATCCACGATTATCGCTTCAATTACATTCCTGGCCAATTAAAAAGAAAATGCTATCATGAGTAAAAGATATGTAAAGTCTCATAACAAATGATTATTTGATCGACTAGTCAAACCTTCATGTCAGGTGACGTAAATGACAATCACAGACACCCTCAACCTCTACCCTGCCCCTTAAAATTGTCATATTGTCACGGTTAACTATGGTCTGATGAATTTCGATCGTTTTCGGGTGTACCGTTGTACACGACATGTGTGTTACTAGCAGGATGGCAAAAAAATCTGAACAGGGAAAATCCAAAACCCGAAATAATTGGGGCGGGGCGGTGCATGCTTATCAGGTTACGGGGCGGGTTTGGGTCTTAAACGGGGATTTTTAATCGGGTTTGGGTTGAAAGTGGGGAATAACTTCCCCGCCCCGCCCGATTAATATATACACATATAAAAATAAGGGTTAATTACCTAAAAATGTACTAAAATTGACACTTTTTGTCATTGTATGTAGGCTACTATTTTTTTTGTCATTGTGTCGCTGAACTTTTAAATTCGTGCTATTGTGTGTATTTGACATTTTTATCTCACTTTTTTTAAAATTTGAAGGGTAAAAATGGTCATTTTACATGGAGAATATAGTGCAGAATACAACAAATAGCACGAATTTAACAGTTCGCGAGCACAATGACAAAAAAAATAATAGCCTACATACAATGACAAAAAATGTCAAGTTTAGTACATTTTTAGGTAATTAACCCTAAAAATAATATATGCATATAGTATTTTGTTACTATTTACGGAATAAAAAAGTACTTCTCTAATATTGTTAGTTTTTTTTATCTTTATAATATTGCAAAACTATTATTATAGACACTTGTTTAATGTCATATTTTTAAGTTGTAACTTTTTATAGTGTAATTTAGCATTATACTTGTACGATATTATCGTTGAAAACTTAATAAACCTTGCTTGTAATTGATTATTAATAAGTTTTTAATTCTTCAAGTTATCGCTAATGGTCTGAAAATAATAATAAATGTGAAATGGTGCGGCTTTGGTCGAGAATTGCACACAAAGAGGACACCCCAATAAGACCCCCGATTAGTATAGGGCGGGTTTGAGGGAGCATTACGCCCCAACAGGGCGCCCCGATAAATCCACGATGGAAATGGGATGAGTTTGGATGAATTTAGTAAGCGAGTATTGAGATGGGATGTCCGCCCCGCCCAACCTCCCGTTTCCATCTAATTACTAGCCATCCCGTGTACAAACTATATATACACTATTTCCATCTTTGAGGTTTTAAGAAGTATGGGGTTAAAGCTTAAGCCGTATGCCCCTATGTTGAATTGCATATTTGAACTCCAATGCGATTTGATTTCCCATTTAACTCGTCTTTCTTCAAATATATATCATCATATGTCCTTAAGCAACGACCATCAATGTGGTCACAGTAGTTAAACATTATCCTAACACTTTTTCCCATTGTATATAGAATACTATCTTTTTTTTTCAAATGTAACACTAACCTTTTGAATCTATGTTATTGTGTGTATCGGTGACATTCTTGACCAGTTGGAGCAGGTTAAGTTAACAATCGTTTATTTTATTATTGCAACGTTAGTCTTTAATACTAACGACCGTTTGTAATTAATTTAGAAATTTTGATTTTCTTTAAAAAAATCTATTTTCTAATTATTTTTAAATTTTATATACTTTTTTCTACATGTTTTTATACACACATTTTTATACATGGCTGGTCAAAAAAACTTCAGGTTCTATTGTGCAGATGGAGTGTAGCAATGAAGTTGATGTCGTTTGTATGAGATAGTTCCAAGTTTTTGCAATATATGAAAGATCATAGGTTCTTAGTATTCGCTCATTTGAGTTTTTAGTCTTCAAATAATGTGTTACTGTATCACAGTAATAAAGGTTCATACCCAAATGTGTATGAAGTAACTGTATTATTATACAGTTCGGAAATCTTGCCCGGAATTTGAGGTTGTGTATATGAATGTTTGTCTCTTTTATGTATTTGTGCATTTGAGATTGATCAACATTTATCGACTGTAAGAGTGATCAACATTCATTAACTATAACTTTTAGTTTCATTATTTTGTTGGAAATATTCATTAACTCTACTGTAGCTATGGATTATATGGTGTTAATATTGAACTTTCGGTTGGAAAATATGGTAGTTATTGGACATAGCTGTTAGTTGTGGTGGAATAAAAGGACTCATGTCCATCCCTGAAGATGGAACAACTTCATTGTAAGCAGCTATTTTTTATTTACGACGAACACGTTGTAAGTTTCACAACCTAAAATATATGCTTTAGACCTTTGAGTCGTAAATGAATTGACCTATATAACTTTTGAGTCGTACATGCTTGGTCACCTTTAGAATTCTAACTTAATATGATATGTTGAACGAGTGTAAGACTACTCGAGCTGAAGCTACTTATGTTGTAATCTAAATGGTACATACTACAATTTTTTTTCTTGCCTGTAATTGTAAGGTATTACTATTCTATTCTAAAACCCATTTTGTTGTTCTCTCACAAATGCTACTCTAACAATTATTTTAATCATTTTTTCAATATTTTAATCACTAAATCATGACTGTGTTAGTCATGTTACATCATCTTCCTTAAACACGTGTCTCCCCAACCCTGTCTCCACCAAATCCCCATTATACCTACTCCTCCACAATATCCATATACCACCGATCTTCTTCTTCCACAGTTTCCAGAAGCTGCAAGTCACCAACATCAACCGGCTCACTAGCATCTCATTCAAAGACAAAAATAGAAGATTCAAGATCTATTTGTAAATAGAACCTTAAAAACATGTGTAAGTCTTTAAATTGTAAGTCCAGTTTTGCATGTCGAATATAATCCATTTTTTATGATTATGTACTATTTACAGGTGGGTGAGGTTGTTAATTCTTCATTTAGGTAAGGTTTTTGTTTTTATTTTATGTGTTTTGTTGGTTTTGTTTTTTTATGATTGAATTATGGCTGATTTGAGGGTTGTTTAATCTAAGGTAGTTGCTTTTTAGGTTTTTGATTATGGTTTTTTTAGATTGCTTAATTGATTGTTTTTTTAATGGTTTTTGGTTGTTATAAGCTGATTCGTCTATGATAATGTGTGGTTTTTCAGGTTGTTGATGATGGTGGTGAGGTTTTATGTAAGAAGGATGTTTATGCCGGGTTGTGCGGGTTTAACTTGGTTCATGGGTATGTTTTATTTTTGTAGGTTATAGGTTTATAATGATTTGAGTTCTTTATATTAATGGGTTTTGGTTAGTTAAATTTAATACTAATAAGCTGTAATGAATGTTCTAATGTTCTATAGGTTTCTTCTTTTGTGGGTTTGATATAAGTGTTTAGTATATGCTAAATTAGGGGTGTTTGGTGTAACACAATAAGTCTATAAGTTGTTAGATAGTAATTATGATCAAATGGGTAAAAAGTTTGTTTTGCAAAATATGTAGATTATTTGTATTAGGTGACAGTTGCTCCAACTACTCACAATATAAAAGTTAGAAGAAGACAATGATAGCAAAAGAGTTATAAGGCAACGATGTCTACTTTATTAGAATAATAATCGAAACAAGTCACTATCCAATTATGCCATAGCAATTCGGTTGCTATATCTTCAAATTTTCTGCATATGAATAAATAAGTATGAACTACATAATACTTTGCTAAAAGATTTTGGACATGGGGTTATACTAGTTATAATACCCGTGCACGCACGGAGTTTTTTCTAGATTTGTTAATATTAAATTTATTTATTAGTTGTAATTATGATTTTTAGTTATGTTGAAGGTTCGTGGTAAAAGATGAAATGCACAAATCTGCTAAATTATACTATTTTGTGATGTTTATAACATCGTCGTTGTTTGTTGTTCCTTTGTAGGTACTGTATGATGTGACAAATCTAATTCTCAAAGGGGAATCGTCATCGTCAGAAATATGTTCAATAACATATACATCATATATTTTGTAGAAGAATTCATTCATGTTAGATTTGTTTTCGCATATTGTACATGAACATAGCTAACGAAAAACATGAAATCTTTCTAATAATGAAATATTTTTAAATATAATTCGACTTTATTTGTTTATTTGTAACTTTATTGTATTCATCTTATTCATTCTTTTGAATCCTGACGGATTGTGATGATACATCTACTTCATGATCTTTAGTGCTTGGGGACAAGTTGTCCACATCTAATCAACTTGTAGAAATCAGACTTTCCCGTGTTACTACCAGGTATAGGAAAACTATTTTCACAGCCTAAAATTACTATATTACACCATTTCATGTATATTACCAAAAAGTGTGTGCTCATAACAAAGTACAACAATAGCACCTTGGATCCTAAGCCGTCATGGAAATCCCTCATCAAAAACATCAGCAACCCGTCATAAAAAACTCTTCATCATAAACGCGTCATCAGAAACCCGTCTCCAGAAACCCTTCATCTGCTAACGTCATCAGAAACCCTCATCAGCAACTCTTCATAAGAAAACCTTTATCAAAACAACTTCTCTCATCAGAAAGCCTGCAATGGCAGCAACAACAATAAGATGCAAAGTCAGAAACTCAAAGTAAAAGCAAGGAAGTAGCAAGGTAGCAACAGCAAGCAATACCAAGTTTTACAAAACAAATACCATAAGAGTTTTATTTTGAAATACATAAATTTTAATTAGTTGAAAACATTTTATACATACTTCTTTTTACGGGTTACTACATAATATGAGAAGATGGATTATAAGGTAAGATTCTACATAATATGAGAAGATGGATTATAAGGTAAGATTGATTGAAAGGTTAGAAGAAGTAGCAAAGCACTAAAAGAAAACTATTAATGGGAGAAAAATATTTAAAAGTTTACCTTACATCATTTTGTTGATGGCGGCAGAGTTGCTGAAAAAAGTATATTATTTTAACAACCTAATCAGCAATACCAAACAACCCATTGGAGACTAAGAACGGATTTTGTATAAGATTTTTACCTGCACCATGTGATTTATCAGAGTTTAAGAATGTACTTATTTTTAAATACTTGGAATATCAAACAACTTTTGTTTATCTCCTTACTGGGGTAAAATACTCTCTTGTCAATATTTATATTGTAAAATGAAACTTGTAAATACCATCATTTTTAAAGAGCAGCAATTGTTATGCTAAGATGAAACTAATTATAACTACATTCTACAAATATAACTCCACTATCAGAGTATATACCTTGAAAATTTTTATGGACTCGTATGAGAGCATCAGTTATTTGCATACTTTCATAAAGGATGAGCATCTCCTCAGTTACTAATGCCATCAAAACAGGATCACCTGCAGAAACGGACACAAAATGATTCGAAATTAACCTTAATTTAATTGATAAAAAACAAACGTGTTGAAAGTCCAACAATAATTATTTAAGATTGACTCGCTGACCTATTTTAAAAGTTATGAAAAGCTTGACACAAATAGTTTCAAACATATAAACTAATTAGACAAAAAAGTAGAAAAGCATTGGATCAAAAAGAAGGCATAGCTGAATTTAGATATAGGTCTTGTAATCATACAGCGAAAAAGCTAAAAAGGTTATCATTGGTCATGAATAGGCATATCATAACTTCAGCCCCCAAATTAAACTAACCGAATAATTACGGTATCTTTAAAGTACAACACGTTGAAAAAGCTCAATACTGGGGTAAAATAAGCTCTTTTAATAAGGAACCGATTATGTTTCTTTGCATTTTTTTAAGTAACAGTTGTTATTAACAGAGATCCCACACACATTTACTGTGTCTACCTATATGTTTTCCAGTGTTTGGAGAATGAATTCTCGTAGCGTCATTGCGTTAAGAAGGTGCTTAAGCGTTCCCAAAATTATGCTACCTCCACTTATTGCAATAAGCCGTGTCAAAACCAAAAAACGTGTCAAACGTTTAAAAGTCTCGTAAAACATACTGAATTGTTTACAACTACCTAAACTGTTTTATTAACCTAACCCGTCGGCCCAGCCTACAAATTACCCATTTTGAACATAATTTATTTTTGCGTTCTGTTACACTAAGCATTTAAATTATCAGACTCAACTGGAACATGTTTGACAGAAAGAGAGATGACATACACCCATTCTTCCCCCCCCCCCCCCCCCCCCATTTTTTCCTATTTTGTGCAGAGCAATTTTTTTATATTTTTTATTTTATGCGGGTTTATTTTTTCGGTCTCATGTTTAATAGTTTTTTTTATATGGGCTTATGTGTTGGGCGGGCGTAATGTCGTGGGTATTTTTTTATCTAAATAAATCTATATTTTTTTTTCCTATTTTGTGCTGAGCAATTTTTTTTAGCGGGTTTATTTTTTCGGTCTCATGTTTAATAGTTTTTTTTATATGAGCTTATGTGTTGGGCCTCATGGCGCGAATAATTTTTGATCTGAATAAATCAATAATTTTGTATGAAAAATTTCTATTTTGTGCCGAGCAATTTTTTTTTTTTAAGTTGCCTACTTAAAAAAAAGTCAAATGGGCCGGCCCAAAGTGAGAGCCCAACGGGCCGGTTACTGTAGCTATTGTAGCAAGCATGGTCAAAACGACGTAGTTTTAACCCAAATATACATTTGAAAAGTTAAATTTTTTTTTTTGGGTTCGGTCTCATGTTTAATAGTTTGTTTTGTTCTTATATTAAATGACAATCTCGCATTTTTTTTTTCTTTTTTTTCTTTTTTTTTGGCCCAGGCAGATAGAAAGCCGTAAATAGTTAAAAATGAAAGTACCTCCCGTAAATTATTTTTGGCCAAAGAATGAGGGAGGGATTATAAAGTTTTTTTTTTTCCGATGATCAGTAACCGAGCCCAATGGACCGGGTACTGTTCATTTTACTGTAGCACCGAGGCCAAAACGACGTAGTATCACTTTTGAAATGTGTATTACCATAATGGGAAAACTCTTTATAACCCATACTAAAATAAACAATAGATATGACAGTTGCTCCAACTACTCACAATATAAAAGTTAGAAGAAGATGATAGCAAAAGAGTTATAAGGCAACGATGTATACTTTATTAGAATAATAATCGAAACAAGTCACTATCCAATTATGCCATAGCAATTCGGTATCTTCAAATTTTCTGCATATGAATAAATAAGTATGAATTACATAATACTTTGCTAAAAGATTTTGGACATGGGGTTATACTATCCTGCATCTTAATACTAGTTATAATACCCGTGCACGCACAGGGTTTTTTTTAGATTTGTTAATATTAAATTTATTTATTAGTTGTAATTATATTTTAGTTATGTGAGGGTTCGTGAAATAGATGAAATGCACCAAACAGCTAAATTAACTATTTTGTGATGTTTTTTTATAAGAAAATAATAACCTCGTCGTTGTTTGTTGTTCTTTGTAGTACTGTACGATTGATAAATCTAATCCCAAAGGTGAATCGTCATCGTCAGAAAATATGTTAATAACAGGAAACATAATATAGTTTCGTAGACAATTCATTCATGTTAGATTTGTTTTCGCATATTGTACATGAACATAGCTAACGAAAAACATGAAATCTTTCTAATAATGAAATATTTTTAAATATAATTCGACTTTAGGTTGTTATTTGAGGGGTACATAGAGAAGGACATATTATTGGTATTCATTCTTTTGAATCCTAACGGATTGTGATGATACATCTACTTCACGATCTTTGTGCTTGAGCCAAGTTGTTATCTAATCAACTTGTAGAAATCAGACTTTCCCGTGTTACTACCAGGTATAGGAAAACTATTTTCACACCCTAAAATTACTATATTACACCATTTCATGTATATTACCAAAAAGTGTGTGCTCATAACAAAGTACAACAATAGCACCTTGCATCCTAAGCCGTCATGGAAATCCCTCATCAAAAACTCTTCATCATAAACGCGTCATCAGAAACCCGTCTCCAAAAACCCTTCATCTGCTAACGTCATCAGAAAACCTCATCAGCAACTCTTCATAAGAAAACCTTTATCAAAACAACTTCTCATCAGAAAGCCTGCAATGGCAGCAACAACAATAAGATGCAAAGTCAGAAACTCAAAGCAAAAGCAAGGAAGTAGCAAGGTAGCAACAGCAAGCAATACCAAGTTTTACAAAACAAATACCATAAGAGTTTTATTTTGAAATACATAAATTTTAATTAGTTGAAAACATTTTATACATACTTCTTTTTACGGGTTACTACATAATATGAGAAGATGGATTATAAGGTAAGATTCTACATAATATGAGAAGATGGATTATAAGGTAAGATTGATTGAAAGGTTAGAAGTAGCAAAGCACTAAAAGAAAACTATTAATGGGAGAAAAATATTTAAAAGTTTGTATATTATTTTAACAACCTAATCAGCAATACCAAACAACCCATTGGAGACTAAGAACGGATTTTGTAAAAGATTTTTACCTGCACCATGTGATTTATCAGAGTTTAAGAATGTACTTGTTTTAAATACTTGGAATATCAAACTACTTGTGTTTATCTCCTTACTGGGGTAAAATACTCTCTTGTCAATATTTATATTGTAAAATGAAACTTGTAAAATTAAAACACATTTTTAAAGAGCGGCAATGTAATGCTTAAGATGAAACTAATTCCTACTACAATCGACAATCAAACTCCACTATCAGAGTATATACCTTGGAAATTTTTATGGACTCGTGTGAGAGCATCAGTTATTTTCATACTTTCATAAAGGATGAGCAGCTCCTCAGTTACTAATGCCATCAAAACAAGATCACCTGCAGAAACGGACACAAAATGATTCGAAATTAACCTTAATTTAATTGATAAAAAACAAACGTGTTGAAAGTCCAACAATAATTATTTAAGATTGACTAGTTGACCTATTTTAGAAGTTACAGAAAGCTCCACACAAATAGTTTCAAATATATAAACTAATCAGACAAAATAGTAGAAAAGCATTGGATCAAAAAGAAGGCACAACTGAATTTATATATAGGTCTTGTAATCATACAGCGAAAAAGCTAAAAGGTTACTCATATAGTCACAGACATATCATAAGCCGTCAACACATAAACCAACCAAATAATTACGGTATCTTTAAAGTACAACATATTGAAAAAGCTCAATACTTGGGTAAAATAAGCTCTTTTAATAAGCATGTAAGGAACCGATTCTTTTCTTTGCATTTTTTTAAGTAACAGTTGTTCTTAACAGAGATCCCACACACATTTACTGTGTCTACCTATATGTTTCCGTATTTGGAGAATGGAATTTGCGTTAGCTCTTTGCGTTAAGAAGGTGCTTAAGCAGTTCCCAAAGGTATGCTACTCCCACTTATGCAATAAGTCTGTCAAAAACAAAACGGGTCAAACATTTAAAAGTCTCGTAAAACATACTGAATTGTTTACAACTACCTAAATTGTTTTATTAACCCAACCCGTCGGCCCAACCTACAAATTACCCATTTTAAACATAATTTATTATTGCGTTCTGTTACACGAATCATTTAAATTATCAGACTCAACTGGAACATGATTAGACAGAAGGAGAGATTGACATGACAACCATTCCTTTTCTCCATCCCCCGGCTAGAAGAAACCACCAATACACTTTTTATCTTTGACAACATATTTTGGCCTATACTATTTACCACATTCAACCAAAATAAAAGCAATATCTACTTAAACAAATTATGCTTTTGCTTATAAACAGAGGCATTTAATAAGCTTATTAAAAATAGCCAGTAGTTACTCTAATATGTAACCTCAAACAGTCCAATAAGCAGGTTTATAAAAAATATATACTTTTCTTAAACTATGTGTTTTGTGTCCCTAATCTTCATCACCTTCGCAAGCCAAAATGTTTGGTCTGATGATCTTTTGCAAATAGTTTCAAACATAGTTTTCATTGTGACAATACTGATGCATGTATGTGGTCACTATAAACCTTTAACATAGAGTTCAATTAAAGAACACCATGTCTTTTTTTCAAGGCAATTTCAACTTGAAATAATCAAGACAAGATGAAGAATTTTAAAAGAAAAACAAAAGTAAAATTAGAAAAATACCTTGGGATTTGTAACAATGACTCCAAAAGCACTGAAAGTATCATAAATAAGTTTCTCATCCACTTCCTGCAAAAAATATTGTGGTGAGTCACAGTTTATAAAAGAATATGACTCTATAAACATCATCATGTGAGAAAAAGGTGAAAAATTCATGTGTATGTATGCTCAAGGGAAATGGAGAAAAAAAATATAAAATATGATACTCGTATCTTTTAGGTACAAAAAATAACATCTTACCTGATCTCCAACAAAAAGGTTGGCTTCTACATCCAAGCTCTTATCTTATAATGTCTGCAACGCAAAACATTATAAAATACAACAATCACATCTCAAAATATTTCCTGTGACAAGAATATGAAACCTTATACAACTTTTTGAGGATAGAGGGAAGTCAAAACCTTATTTACGCGTATCAGTTTTCCGAATAGCTTGATCATGTTGAGAACTATTAATGCCTGCATCATCAGCAACAAACAACAAATGTCAAGCACCTATAATTTGAAAATAAAAGGCATTCAGATACCAAGACTTGAAGTTGAAAAGATAATGAAACAATAGAAATAACTAAAACTCATTCATTTAACATATAAAACACCAAAGTCACATATTATCATATATTTAATTATCATGTTTTCGATAACATAGACTCGCTGAAGAAAGCTGTGATTTACAATAAACATTTGGTGGCAAAAGTTTATAAAGACCGTCTCGTAAGTGAGTTACTTCTTAAAGTTTCTCATATGGAATTTTTATCCATTAACCATTACTTCGTTGAGGTACAGATGCCATGGGGAATTAGGCCAATTAAACGGGCCACCAACAGATTAAAACAAATTAGCAAATTAGAGTATGAAACACACTTAGAATATTAGTTAACATGTAGGTTCAAATGATTGGTACTCACCTCAGTACATTGGTCTTCAATTTATGTCATAGTTTCAAGGCATACTGCTTCTCACATCCATGTTTTTCAAGGCACCTGACCAAAGAAAAAAAAAGAAGTACCAACGTCAACTCACATCATAACAAAATTCTAACATGGCCAAAGAAAAAAAGAACCAACATCTCATTGTTTTTTACATTTTGTAGGAACTCTTTGCACACTAGGAATTTGATTGCTAGAACATGTACAAAGGTTATCAAGATTCTCATGGGTCAAATGGGTCATTCAGGAGAAGCTACAAACTGACAATAGCCAAATTCTTTTAAGACTACTATTTAGAAAAGATAACTAACTCAATCGCACTAATCACTACACAAACCACATTATCAAACACTATTAAAAATAATAACTCACTTGTGCATGTAAGATGAATGAAGTTCAGTCTTTATTCCAATAAGAAAAAGTGAGCTTTAGCCACAACGATCAAATTAACTGTAAAACAAAAAACGAATATACAGATCGAATTCAGATTTATCAATTAAATGAAAGAAACAGAACTGACAATAAGCAAATCGAATTAGCGGTAATTCAATTGACTAATAGAAAAAAGATAGCAAATTGGATTAATAACACTTATATAACCATAAAACGGGATAAAGGATAATACCTTGAATCGATTTGAAGAAACGATCAGAGAGAAAATTAGGGATTTTTCGATTGATTGTTGTTTGTTGAATGATTCGGGAGTCGTGGGTGGGTGCCGGTAAGTGATTAAGGGCTTTCAATTCGTTTCAAATGAGTGGTTTTGTTTGTTGCAATTTTCATTTTGACCCTTAAGGTTTTTGTGGATTAACTCCGCCCTCTCTAAAGCTTTTTTTTATTATACTTGTGACACATATATTTTTGAACATAATTTTTTTTTAAAACTTATAAAAACGAATTTTTGTAAATTTTGGTCAAATAAAGAAATATTTAAGGTTTTTATTAAATATTTTTATAAAAAATAAAATATAATCAAAAGAATGTTTCCTATTAAGGAAACAATCTTTTTTTTGAAATACGAAAATCCTCACTTTGCGTTTTCCTTTACTAAATAAAAGATTGTCATGATATCGTGTACCCGTCATTATATTATCCTAATCAAACTTATCCAAAATTAAATATACATAGTGTAAACCTCACCATTGATAACATCAATTTTTTTAGTACTTTTATGAAAATGTATTTGATTTGGAAGTCAAGGGTAAGTATAGCGAGCCTATTGTGTGGGTTGGGATCTACATATATAACATCATATTTTTCATTCTTTCCATGGCTCTTGATTTTATGTATAGTTTTCGAAATAAAAATATATGGGTTACAAGTAAACATTTTTCACTCAATGTTGCATGTTTCTATCACAGTCGCAATGTGCGCAATGATATCAAACTTAATGCCTTCTTTGACGTATGTGGACAATAAGTGTGCAACTCCAATTAGACCCAAGAGAGAAGCT
>BQNB010167696.1:0-13968 GCA_026074375.1 Tanacetum coccineum
CCTACGCCCTCTCATCCTCACCCAAGTGAAGCCAATGTTAAGCCTCGGTCTGACCCATCCCCTAGACCTTCGCTATCTACTCATATTCCTGATTCTATTCCAGAGAGTTCTGGTGGGAATCATAGAGGTCAGTCATCCAGTGATAAATCCCTTTCAGAGAATGAGGGTGACATGACACTCCAAAGTGTCTATGATCTTTGTATCTCTCTGTGTACACAGGTTTCAAATCAAGCCAAGGAAATTCAACACTTGAAGGCAAAGATCAAGAAGCTCAAGAAGCAAGCCAAACCTGTTATCACACACCACAGAGCATGGATGAAGAGTGTCTCATTAAAGCAAAGATTGGCAGGAAAGAGATCCTTAAAGAAAAACTAGATGCAAAAGGAGTATGTATCCAAACAGGGGAGGAAGTCTGCCAAAGCTGAACCATCAGTCCATAAAGATCCATTATTTAATGAGCTTCCTGAAGATACATTAGACTATATGGAGACTGAAGATGCTCAAGATATGGGGAGGACAAGAGAGGTAGTGGATGAAGAGAAGGAGAATGCTGAAGATGTACTTAGTACTGAAGATGTACTTAGTACTGCTCAACAAAAAGTTAGTACTGACAAGGAAAAAGTTAGTACTGACAGACCAATAGTTAGTACTGACGGATCCAAAGTTAGTACTGACAAGGAGAAAGATAGTACTGATAGAACAGATGAAGGTACTGATGATTAAACTGAAGGGGGAAGGGCTACTCAAACTACTCAAACACCTACTTCTACAATATTTGGAAATGATGAAACAATAGCTCAGGTTCTTCTCAACATGAGCCAAGCCAAAGCAGTTTCAAGAGAGAAGGAGAAAGGAGTAGAGTTTAAGGATTTTGAAGAGACTGAGAGACCTAGGCCTACTTCAACTAGATCATTACTAACATTAAATCCTCTTCCAAAGATTGATCCAAAAGATAAAGGGAAAAAGAAAATTAAAGAAGAAGAAGAGTCTGAAAGTGAATCTGATGGTATTCCTAAAGCTGAAAAAAAGTTTAAGCAGCTTGCCAGTGATGAAGAAATGGCTAGGAAGGTACAAGAAGAATAGGAAAGTGAAGAGGAAAGAAAAAGATTAGCTGAAGAAGAAGCTACCAATGATGCCCTAATAAGAAACTATAATGACATAAGTGCAAGAATTGAGGCTGATAGACTTCTTGCTGAAATGCTTCAAGAAGAAGAAAAAGAGCAATTTACAATAGAAGAAAGAGCAAAATTCCTTCATGACACAATTGCTGCTCAAAGAAAATTCCTTGCTCAACAAAGATCAGAAGCTATCAGGAACAAACCACCTACAAAGAATCAACTGAGAAATCAAATGATGACCTACTTGAAGCATGTAGGAAACTTCAAGCATTCTGATTTGAAAACCAAGAAGTTTGAGGAAATATAAGCTCTGTGTGAAAAGATTAAAAGGTCAGATGAAGATTTCATTTCTATTGGGTCTGCTGAAGATGAAAGACTGATCAAAAAGATGAATGAAAAAGGAATTGATTCTTCTAAGAATGAAAGTGTCAAGGAGGAGTGTAAAGAAGAAGAAGGTACTAAGAAAAGAAAGGGTGGTCATATCAAAATGATTGCAAGGAAGAAGAAAAGATCTCAATCAGATGTTGACAGTGATGATGAACATAAAAAATGCCTGAAGATTATTAGATTTGAGAGTATCTTAGATAGTGAGATAATGGAGAAGAAACCAGTTATTGCTAGATTGAACAAGGTATCATCACCAGATGGAGATTATCTTGTTATCTATTGAGCCTAATGGGAATGTCAGAGCATTCAAACTATCTCATGTGAGGGTACTTTATTTTTTGATAGGCAAGTCGATTTCATTTTGTATGATTGATGAGGGTCCCCCCCCCCCCCCCCACCCCCCCCCCCCCCCCCCCCCCCCACCCCCCACCCCCCCCCCGGGGAGCAAGTAGTACTTAGAAAGTTATTTAGATGATTTGCATGATTCTTGGGGAGACTTGAGATATTTGATGGAATCTCAAAGAAGGAAATGAACAAAGTAACTTCTGGGAGTGGCAAAAGATTGGAAGATTGTCACATGGAGGTTGTATGAATCTTGTGGAGTCTGCATACTGGAATTTGAGGATGGGATAGTTATTCATATGTTGGTTGAAAGAAGATATCCTCTTTCAAAAGATTTATTACAAAGGATGCTTGATCTTGGTTTGGAATGTTGTAAAGGACAAACTTCTGGTCTGTCCCTGATTTGATAAGATTGTATTAAGCAACAGATAGATAAAGAATAATGTTATGAATGGACATTGTGAGGGTTTGTGTGTTGGGCTAACACCTCACAAAAAATGGTCATCAGTTTCACCTATGTTAATAGGCATAGAACTGCGAGTCCATAAGCAAATGGCTTGTGGTAATAAAGGACTTCTCTAATCGTTTTATGGTGACAATTTACAAAAA
Source organism: Tanacetum coccineum (assembly GCA_026074375.1). Classification (NCBI taxonomy): domain Eukaryota; kingdom Viridiplantae; phylum Streptophyta; class Magnoliopsida; order Asterales; family Asteraceae; genus Tanacetum; species Tanacetum coccineum. Next base: position 2,457 of record BQNB010167696.1, read on the forward strand.
TGGTTTAGGGTTTTTAACTCACCTTGCTTCATTGGTGAAAGGGTTGGCTAGTCCAAGATCAAACAGTTCTTGTAAAGGATACTTAAAATCAGTTGAGCGCTGATAGTTTGCTAAAAACTATATGGTTTATCAATGCACCATGTTATGGCAATGAAGCATTGGCTTGTCCAAAAGCAAACGGTATTTGGTAATGACACATTCAACTTCGTGATGGTTTTGTATTAGTTTACAAAAACTGTAATGGTAAATAACCACCATATTTTAAAAAATAAAAGAGATAACTATCCAGAGAAGGAAAAGGTGCTATGGTAAAGGAACATCAAAATCCGTTAATGGTTGGTAGTTTGCAAAAAACTACAAAGCCAACTTAGTTGGATTGTTGCTGAAAAGATGTTGTTGTGTTGCTGAGAAGACAAAGTTGCTGCTGAAGATGGATAGTGTTTAAAGATCAAGATATGTTAAAGTGTTTGGATACATCCTCTATGAATTTAAGAAGATAAACCTGAAGAAACATGAAGTTAAAAGAGTTCAACATTCATGTTTAAAGTGTGAGGATTGTTAGGATATGTTTTCCTAACTTTTAGTATCGATAGTTTATAATCGTATGATAGTACAAAGTGTTAAGTACTGATCAGATAGTTAGTACTGTTAGTAGAAATTAGTTAGTACCGTTTAAGAGATATGTATGAGATATTCTAGGAAAAGATATGTATTATCTTTTAGGCATTTTGTAAGCCTGTTAGGGTTTATCCTTGGTTTATAAAAGGATCCCTCATGGCATAGTTAGAGACACGAGTTCAATATACATCTCATACAATCATATCTCATAGTTAATAATCTGTAATCACTCAAAGAAGATTAATAGAAATTATTATTTAGTTTTTCATTGTTCTTCTTAGTACTTGTGTTAAGATTCCGCATTAGCACATAGTATTCATAGTCAGTGTTTCTATATAGTTAAACTGTATTTATACAAGTTGGCTATCACCTTTAGTAGGTTGCAAAGATCTATTCAGTTAGGGAGTCACACACATACATAATGATTAACTGTAATTAAACATTGCTTACACATAGCACACCCAATTTCATATTTAGCATTCCGAATAGCAAGCTTAATGTTATTACATTCAGATAACATATGTTTCTGATTCGAAAAAGACTGTAAATTCCTATGGTTTTCTTTTATTTTCTCTAAGTTATTCGAGAGCCGACTACTTTTAGACTTAGAAGGGACCTTATCATTCTTAGGACTGTTCCTAGGCAATGGTCTTCTGGTCCTAGTAGTGCTTTTAACGTCTTGTTAGGCGGAGAGAAACATTTGTTTTTGGAATTACACGTTCTTAGTGATGACATGAGGTTGTGAAACAGTGATCGGTTTTGTCCTAACGCTTGCTTTTACATGTTTGTTAGGCACAAAGTTGTCTACCCTAGAAGCTTTAAAAGGATTCATCCTAAAGATTCCGGGGGAAAGCACGTTATCATTTTTCATAATATTTGATTCTTGAGAGGAAGGAACCGAGTTTGAAGTGACTTGATTTGACAAAGCATTCATCTCACCAACCTTGGGAAAAGCCGTAGATTTAGGAAGAGGAGTTACAGCATACAGTTTGGGTTTAGAAGAAGAAGGTGGTTTTCCCAAGATAGATTGCTTTGCAAACTTAGTATTCGCACTCGTTCCACGAGTGGTGTCCTTTTGTTCAGAAACCTTATCGAATAACTGGGCTCTTAGCTTAGCATTTTCATAAATCATGTCATGTAATTTGTTCTGCAAATAGTCAATTATTAATTTGGTTTGAGCCCGTGTCACATTGATAGAGTCAAACAGGTTCTTGTATACGATCTTAAGATGAGCATTTTCTTTTTCATAATTTCAGACCTAAAACTCTAATTCTACGTTCTCATTTTCAAGTTTCTGAGGCAAAGGATCAAGGGTATTTGATACACATAGAGTATCTTTACTTTTACCCTTTATGATCCCCAACAGAGCTTTGCTACGTACAATCTTTGTTGCCATGCATTGTATGCTTTATGTACGAAATTTTGTCTATTTGCACTCTTCACATTTTTTGTCATCAAATCATTCCCAAGTTTAGCTATTCAGTTCTCCTTTTTAATGATATAATTTTTATGCAAATCGTTTCTATTATACCTTTAAGCTCAGTTTGGAGATTTGAATGAATCTACAACAGTTATTTGGCCAATAGACATATATCTGGATAACAACTGCTCTCAAGTGTGGCTAATTTCCACATTCTAATTGCCTTGTGCTTAGTAAGAGATATCTTCTCATTTGCAAGAAGATTGGAAGTCTCGGAACAAATTTGGCTGCTTCTTTCAAAAATTATATTTCAAAATTTTGCACTCTAGCGTCAACTTGGTTAACGATAAGGAAAATTTCATCTTTTACAATTTTGTGAATCTCTTGGTGAGCAAAAGATGACCAATTGTGTATATCCAAAGTCATTTTTTGTTTGACAACACGTTGAAGAGTCACGATCGTGCTTTTTACCTCATTCAGAAATTTGCGTGCAACACTTGGTGTAGTATCATCTAAAATTTCTTTCATTTGGTATTGAAATTGATTTAGAAACATTGGCCGTTTTGGAAGTATTTGAAAAATACAACTCTTCACGTGACTTGGCCGTTTGAGAAACAAAAACCCCCAAAAGATGATTAATCTTTGTATACTTGTCGGTTTTTGGTTTTCTTTCTTTGTTTAATTTATTTTATTTTTTAAGCGTACTCTCTTAATTGAGTTCTAGTGTCTCCCTCCGAATTCATACACTGAGGTGAGATCATCGACTTTCCTAATAGAACTTTGCCATTATACAAACTCTGTTGTTTCTGCTAAGCTTGCTTGAGATAAAAAGTATTTTGATAACCCAAAGCCATTTTCTGATCGGTGTGGTAAAACGAGTCTGGCTTATTTAAAAGCATGTGCATCGTTGAATCGATTGACGCATTTTAACCAAAATATTATCTAGTTCCTTTATCTTATTCTCAAGTTGAATCTGTTTATCAAGAAACTCATCTTCGCTTATTTTGAAATCAGACTTCAACCTTTTCTTTTCTTCTTGGAGAGAAGAAACGGTTGCCTTTTCTTTTGAAAGCTGTTTATTTAAATTTGAAATTTCCTCATTCAAAGTCGTTATTTGTTTACCTGAACTTAAGTGAAGTGCATTTATCTTTTTAGTAAGACATATTCTTGACAAACAGATTTTCGATAACACTTTCAAGTGTCGTTCAAGTTTTCTTGGACTATTTCAAAACACTTTTCTTGATTTTTATATCTAGCAAGCTCAGTGGTCAAATCAGCATTAGTTTCTCTCAACTTGCGATTGACCGAGTTGACTTTCTACTTCAGTTGCTAAATTATAATAATTGAATCATTTAAATCACGTGTTTTCCTTAACCTTGGCAGGATGTTGTTTACTGTCCCCACTTGTTTCTCCACTTAGGAAGGCCACAGAAGTAAGATTACTATCATTTATGGAGTAATTGGTTCCGGAGTGGTTCAGGAATGGGCTCGAGTAGCTCAGTATACTGCTCCTCTTGAGTAAACATTTTAAATATCTCATCATTATAGCAATTGTCATGAAGTTGTACCTCAGCTGATCTGTCTGAGTCATAGACGAGAGCTTTGTCACTCTGAGTACTTGATGTCGATGCTTGCTGCAAATTAGCCATTAAAATACAGTTTGCATTACTTCATCAAATCTCATCAAGATCCGCTGCAGCAGCATCAAATCAAATCTCTTCAACTGGTGTTGGATTTGTTTCCTCCTTTGAGCATCAGCACTGGAGTCTGGAAGATAAGCGTGCCATCCCTTCTCCTTGGTATGGATGTGCTTGTTTCTAGCAAGATGACCCAATCCTCTACAGTTGTAACACCTTATCTGATTACCATTATTCCCATTTGCATTACCCTCAGCCCGTGTTGCTACACTCATTACCATCCCATTCATGATTCTGATTAGCAATTCCCGGAACAATAATAAGCCCATTCTAATTTCAAACATTTTGAACACCTAGATTTTGAACTGCATTCTGAACAACCTAATTCCTGACATTCTGTACTGCATTATACCTATTCCGATTCCTAATATTCTGCCCAGCATACTGTCTAAACTGATTCCCACCATTGCCTCTTTTGGGAATTATGCATTCCTGACTTAGTACCGTTAGTTATATTAGTTAGTACCGCTAGTTGTAATTTGTACTGACAGTACAAAATGTTAGTACTGATCAGATAGTTAGTACCGTTAGTATAAAAATAGTTAGTACCGTTTATGAGTATATGCATTAGATATCTTAGGAAAGGATATGCATGATCTTTGTACGGTTTTTAAAGCCATTGGGTTCCTTAGTCTATAAAAGGAACCCTGGGCATAGTTAGTAGATATAGTTCTAAACAGATCAATAGAGGTCGATTAGCAATCATAGTCTTTGTAATTTGTAACCTAGGCAGATTCAAGTTATTATAAAAGTGTGAGTTTGATAAGATCTCTTGTGTTTTCCTATTATTGTTCTTCTTAGCATTATTGATTAGATTCCGCATAATCAATAGTGTTTAGTCATTGTTTCACCATTATTGCTTTAGATTTATCTAGAGTAACAAAAACCCCTTTACAAGCGAAAGGTTAAAGATCCATTCAATAAGGGATCCAACAAGTGGTATTGAAGCTTCGTGTGGAAACTCTGAATAGAAAGAACTCATTGTAAGAGGGCAGAACAGACAACTCCTCCACCCATATCACTGAATGAAATCCCTATCTTCAGGAAGGGAGAGTATGATATTTGGCGCATGAGAATGGAAATCATCATTTGTCACACAGACCATAACCTATGGGATGTTATTGTCAATGGAGATCTAGAAGAAGAGTCTGCACCATAGAGAAACATCTGCTCCTCTTGCTCTCTAAGCCTGCCCAAACAACTGGATGCTAAAAGGAATCAGGAAAGAGTTAAGAGCATCTTGCTTTTAGCAATACTGATGGATACCTCTTTAAGTTTACATTGTTGTAGTGCTAATCACTCTGCGGTTGCAATCAACATCAAGGTTTGGGAGGTAATGAAGAATCAGATGATGCCCAGAAAAATGTTCTAAAAAACATCAGTTTGAAAACACTTTACTACTACATCAATGAAAGTTGGAATGGCTTATGATAGATTCCAATAACTCTAAAGTCATTGGTGGTTCATGGTGCTCAATATCAAAGGAGATATCAACCAGAAGTTCCTAAGAAGTCTTCCTCCTTCATGGAATCAAATTGTCTAATTCATGAGAAATAAAGGCCAGGACATTGATGGAGATTGATATTGATGACTCTAACAAACCTTATGGTCTATGAAGCTGAGATGAAAAGGTCTTCAGTTCCACTTCTACTTCTTAGAACTTTAGATTTCTTTCCTCTCGAGTACAAACTAGCAGTACTAATGAAGTAAGTTCTAGCCAGTGGAAAAGATTTTGGGGTTAGTACTGCTGGAGGAATTAGTCAAGTTTCAACTACCCCATGTGCTCATGATGTAGCGTGCTCTTTCTTTGCATAACCAACAACCAGTCCTCAACTTGAAAATGAAGATTTTTAGCATATTAATGAAGATGACTTGGAAGAATTGGATCTTAGATGGCAGGTGGCTATGTTGATAAGTCAAAAATTAGATTTCAAAGTGAAGAAATTGAATTGGCTATCAGAGTGAAGAAATTCATTCAGAAGACAGGAAGGAACTTGGATTTCAAAGAAAAATGACATATTTCTCTTTGATAAGTCAAAAATTGACATGCTTTACAACTATCACAGAAAAGGGCACTTTGCTAGGGAATGCGATCTGGAGGAACCAAGGGAAAAGATCTTATGGTGATAATGGCAGGAGGAATGCAACAACAAATGAACCATCATCACAAGCACTGGTGGCTCAAGATGGTCTAGGAGGCTATGACTGGAGCAATGATTTTGATGAACCAGTTAATTATGCTTTAATGGCCATCTCCTCCTCAAGCTCATCAAGTTCTTCTGACAATGAGGTACAAAACTATTCTAAACAATGTCTTGAATCTTTTAAAACTCTTCAAAAGAACTTTGATAGTGAAAGAGAAAAACATAGCAGAGCCAGACTAGAAATTCAGGGTTATGAGTTAGCCTTAGAATCTCTAGAATCTAGAATTCTTGGACATGAAAAGAATGAACTGGCTTGGGGTGAAAAATATGAGTTTCAAAACTATGAGCTTAAGTGCAGAGAAGTAAAAATCAACAACCTTAAAATGGAACTAGAAAAAGTTGTTAAGGAAAGAGATGAGTTGAAAGTTAAGATAGAAAAATGGGAAGAATCATCCAAGGGTCTTAATAAATTACTCAACAGTCAAATGAGTGCTAAAGATAAAAATGGTTTAGGATATGGCACACAATTGGATGAAATAAGTAACAAGTCTGAAACTGATAGTGAGATTAGTATGAGTGTTTTTGAGGTCAGATCAAGTGATGAAGAGATAACACCACCAAATGATAGGTTCTCTAAAGCAGATGGGTATCATGTTGTTCCCCCTCATATAACAGGGAACTTCCTAACCCCAAGAGCTGACATATCATTTGCAGGTTTAGATGAATATGCCATTAGGAAGAAAATAATTTAGTCAAAAACTAGTGAGACCGTAGGTAAAAAATTGAAGTTGAAAAATCTAAACCAAAGATTAATAGAGATAAAGTTATCATTGAGGATTGGAACTCAGATGATGAGGATGATGTGTCTGAAGTAAACATAATTAACCCTGTTAAGACTAATGAGACTCAAACAGTTAAAACTCAAGTTGATAAAATTGGTCAAATTTCTCATAAAGAAGGAATTGGATTTAAGAAAATAAAAGCTTGCTTTGTCTGTAAGAGTACTGACCATTTGATCAAAGATTGTGATTTTTATGCCAAAAAGAGTCCATAACCTAAGCTGAAAACTGTGGTCAATACTCCAAGGGTGGACAAACCAGTATGGGATAATGCTAAAAGGGTAAATCACCAAAAATTTTCAAATAAATTGAAATACCCTCATTCAAGAAAGACTTTTATCCCATAAGGAGTACTAACAAGAACAGCTTTGATTACTCTTGTTAAGCAAAATGAGAAAAGAGCAGTTCACATAGTTAGTACTGCTAGGCTAGTTAGTACTGCTAGGCCATTTAGTACTGCTAGGCCAGTTAGTACTGTTAGGCCATTTAGTACTGCTAGGCCTGTTAGTACTATTTAACCAAGAATGATAATGTAAGACCAAGAAAGAGGCATTTGATATCACCCATCAAGTGGTCTTAACTACACAAAACCAGTTTTAGGGACCCAAAGACTTTAAACAAGATGTTAAAATTTTTGGGGTTTTAACAATATGACTACAGCTGGGAGATAAGAGCAGTAGTAGTTATACTGGTTAAAGGTAAGTTGGATACTGACATTAGATAGTAAAGGTGGTTTGGATTTAACACACTAGTCGTTTTAGGTAATTGTATGAACATTATGTTAATCCACTATTTTTTTTTAGGGTTTCTACGCGTTTGCTTTTTATCGTAACCGTTTAAGTGATATCGCGTAAAACTAAAAAAATGGATCATTCAATGTAAACGGGCATTAAACGATTAAATGTTTAATTCAAGAAAGTGTTATATGATTATTTAGAGGATAATTATTAACATTGCATATTTTATTTTTATTGGTTACGTTAAGTGGTTACTTTTTACGATAAAGTACGTTTAGGCCTTCCCGGAAACACGTTAACTTAACATCGCTTCATCAAATACCCAAAAATTTTGTACCAAATACTTTAAAGTTTATTTAAAACTTCAAGTATTTATCACTTTATACATATTCCTCATGAAAGGATTCAAATCAAACTCTACCATGTGCAAGTTATACATTCTACTTAACCTTTACTACATTATACTTCAAATAATACAAGAATACATCAAATAAAGATCAAAGATATTATCTAGCTCATACCATCATTTACATATACTATGTACGCTGTATTGTATGTAGGATAAGCCATGAGTCACCAAGAAGCTTCATAAAAGATCTTGCATGCAACTTGAACTCATGACTAGCCATTCTTATCACTAATAAGCCCTATCATGTTCTCATGTCTTCCAATCCTTGGACACCTTCTAACGATCAACTATACATCTAAATATCTCATAATATCTAACATATGTAGTATTTATATGCATGCATGTGTGAGCCAAGGACTCATACTCTTCACTTCTTTACAAGAAAATCACAAAAACTCTCTTTTCCTCCTCTCTTAAACCCACGGCTCAAAAACCTAAACAAACCAAATCCATAGTTTGATTTTCTATCATTATACAAGCATACACACATCATATTTAAGGTATTCTAAGAAGGATCCAAGACTTGGTTAAGCATTTGCAAGCAAGGAAGCAAGAAAAGGAAATTAGGGTTTTATAAGGAAATTAGGGTTTTCACCTTATATTTTCAAGCCAAGGTTGTTAATCACAAGGGTGTGATTGTTATTCTTTTCTCTACTCATCCACACAAGGTTATTTAAAAGCTTAATCATTTCATAACTAAGATTTTATGTGTTCATATGCTCTATTTAGCTAAATCACCATTTAGGATACTTTTGAATATGTGAAAGGGATTTTTACTTATGATCAATGTTTTGTGAACTTATTTACATGTTATATGGATGCTATTATGATGTTAAAATGAAATTATAACTCTTGTACACACTTGGTTAAGTATAAAAATGAATATGTACAAATTAGGGTTTCTTTTATAAAGTTGTGATTAAAAGTGAGGTTGAGGACTTGTTGTCTTGAACCATGGATAAAATAAATATGAACTAATGGACTTTATATATGTAATACATAAGATATAAATGTTGTAAAGTAGTTGTAATACGGTGTTGAAGCTTAATGGTACAAAAATCAAGCTTAATAATGTAGTAATCACAAAACTCAAAACTTTCTGTTTTAGGTTTCGAATTGTGGAAAGCTGCCATTATTGGGTTTTATAAAGATGAGTACATCTCATAAAGGATTCAAATATGATATGAAAACCGAAACGGATTATAACGAAAAGATACACTAGTTACGAGTTTACGATGCTAAATAACTTTTATAAAACCAAATTTTATTAAAAAATTTACTATTAATGCTAGTAACTATATACTTTGTAAACAGAATATTATGATAATACTTCAATTACAGAGAACGTGTTACGAAAAGAATCTCTAAAAACGGAGCTATACGAATAAAGATACGACTCTCTAAACCGGGTTTGACGTTAATTAAAAGTATAAAAAACGATTTTAATATAGTTGTTATGTTATTGTAAAAAAACTATTCATCCACAGAATCTCAAAAAACCCTAAAAAGGTGGTTTTATGATCACTTCGTCTTAATACGAACTGCGTTGGGGCGTTAGAAAACGAGAAACCGGACTTAAAAGCGACAAAAGTTATGTCATTTTTGGCTAAAGCGTAATTATAAATGTTTTTACTTTTAAATACAGATTTCCACCTTAAAAGATTTTAGATGGTGATTATAGATATTATAGAGAATATATATGTTATTAGTTATCAAAGTGCTATATTACTAGGGAATTTCATAATGAGGCTTCTTCGGATGGCGTATTGACGAGTTGTTGGATTTACGATTTAAAGTGTCCTAACTCCTCGTACGTCATGTCATGACCTCTTAAATTATGATAGCCCGAACGATAGTACGATGATAACTATATAGGATTATATATGGTGATGTTTAGACAACGTACTTGAATACTGTTCGACCTATTATTAACTAGTTGTGCATTCGGGGCTGTTAGCGTGACGCCGTTTTTATTTGGGATATTTTATTATCAATTTACTCACTCAAGGTGAGTTCATAGCCCCATGTTTTACAATTATTGATTTACAAGTTTTTGGGGTGAGAAACATATGCATGTTTTACAAATTGGACGCAAGTGTACATTTTATCATGATTACGTTTTGCCTAAGTAGCGATAACCCACTATGCCCATGAATCATAAACTGTCAATTACTGGAATGTGAGCGCGAATGATTATAGATAGATCTATTTGGGATTGACCTCCCCGTTCGGGTGACTAGCTATCACTGGAAACGAACATATATCATGTCGGATTTTGGATGTTACGGGTTGAACATCATCACGGGCAATGTAGGCAGTATTTATATATTGTATTCATTTATGTCTAGCTTCGGTGTCATGAGCTTAGGAAAATGTAATTACATTTTGTGATGTCTGCATTTGTTGCATTATCACGAGGAAAGTCTTGCGGTCCTACTTATACCTTTACATAAACCTATGAAATTCACCAACTTTATGTTGACATTTTAAATGCAATGTTTTTCAGGAGATCATTAGGACACGGGGTGCAAAAGGGATACATTGGTGGTTATGTTTTGGATGTCCTGCATTAAAGATTTTGTCGCATTACATTTTGTATATCTGTTATGGGCTGGAAATCTTTGTAATAATAACAAGTAAACAAGTGAAGCTTCGAGCTTTTGTAAACATTTTGTTAAATCCAATGTATCAGTTTTAAAATGACTTTTAATTGTCGTTCAATATATATCTTGTGCTAGTGATCTGAGAAGTAACACGCCCCGGACCCTATTCCACTGCGACCCAATTTAGGGGTGTTACAGAGGACCGAACCGGACCAGATCGTACCATTTCGATCCAGTCCTCGGTCTGGCATTTTGGACCATTTCGGTCGGTACGCTTCGGTCTTGGCCGGTCCGGTCTGGTTTTGGACTGATGCTTACCCCTATGCCATAGTACTTAGTTTTAATGAGGTTCATGATGTACAAGTTCAAGTTGGTCATTTGTGTGCTCATGGTTTCCTAAAATGGGAATCATCCTACGAGAATAAAGAGGAGAAAAGAGCTAGGAAGTCTTTGATCTTTTATGGATAAATATCTTGTAATACTTGAAGTCTTAATAGGTAAAGGTTTAAATATAATGGTATAACTTGAAATGTATAGGTCTTGGTTTAATTCTTTTATGAAGAATTCGGTAAATGTAACATCAAGGGTGAAGTTTTATAAAAACTTTGGGTATTGGGTATAAAAATAGGTATTTGTTGAAGCGTATGTAAGTTTTGGTGGTTCCGGGTATACCTAAATGTATTTTATCGCGAAATGTAAACACTTTACGTAACCAATAAAAATAAAAATCTGCAAAGTTAATAATTATCCTTTAAATAATCATCTAACACTTGCTAGACATAAACATTTAATTGTTTTATGCCCGTTTACATTGAATGATAAGTTTTAGCTTATGGGATTTAAATTAGGATTACAATTAAAAGCAAACGCGTACAAGACTTAAAATAAATAGTGAACTATATGACGTCGTACAATGACCTAAATCACGGATTGTTACACCTACAATGGGCACATATTCCATTTTAGTATTGCTCGGGTGTTTCGGGAAGGGGCACCAACCATGGGCACATATCCTTGATTTTAGTTAGTGCATCAGTCTCATAAG
>BQNB010167697.1:0-13968 GCA_026074375.1 Tanacetum coccineum
TTCTCAAGAAGGTGAGTCATTGGTCTAGCTATTTTGGAAAAGTCTTGGATAAAACGACGGTAAAAACCTGCATGACCTAAGAAACTCCTAACACCTTTAACGGTAGTCGGGTGAGGGAGCTTAGCGATAACATTAACTTTAGCACGATCAACCTCAATTCCCGATTTCGAAGTTTTATGCCCTAACACAATTCCTTCTTTACACATAAAGTGGCACTTCTCCCAATTAAGAATTAAATTCGTGTCTTCACACCGTTTTAGCATTTTTCTAAATTGGAGAGGCATGAATCAAAACTATCCCCAAAAACTAAGAAATCATCCATAAACACTTCCATAGTCTTTTTGATCATATCATGGAATATGGCCATCATACACCGTTGGAAAGTACCGGGAGCATTACACAAGCCAAATGGCATACGACGGTACGGGAAAGTTCCATACGGGCATGTGAAATTAGTTTTCTCCTGGTCTTGGGGATCTATTGTATTTGGAAATACCCTGAAAATCCATCTAGAAAACAATAAAACTCATTCCCGGCTAATCTTTCTATCATTTGATCCATAAACGGCAATGGAAAATGATCTTTTCGAGTTGCTTCATTTAACTTCCTATAGTCGATACAAACTCTCCACCCGGTAACTAATCGTGTCGGAATTAATTCATTCTCTTCATTAGCAACAACGGTAATTCCTCCTTTCTTTGGAATACAATGTACTGGACTTACCCATAGGCTGTCGGAGATCAGGTAAATCATTCCGGCATCAAGAAGTTTTAAGATCTCCTTTTTGATTACCTCGTGAATTTTTTGGTTAACCCGTCTTTGACTTTGAACCGTGGGTTTGTAATCATCCTCCATCAAGATTTTGTGTGTACAAAAACGAGGGTCGATACCCTTGATGTCGGTGATTTTCCAAGCAATGGCTAGTTTATGAGATTTAAGCACTTTTAAGAGAGCATCTTTTTCATTATCTTTTAAATCTTTTGCAATAATCACGGGAACTTATCGTTTTCTTCCAAGTAAGCATATTCCAAGTGAGATGGTAAATCTTTTAACTCTAATTCCGGAGGCTCTTCAATTGAAGATTTCGCCTTGGTGACTTCACTTTGTTTAAGGTCTATTGGAGGAAGTTGAAACGGGTCATTATTTAACAATTTTTCGATCAAGCAAATATCTCCCTCTGGATCGCAATCGGCATGATCAATTTCCGGTGAAATCGAATCGTCCTTGAGATAAGCTTCAATTTCTTCCAAAATGAATTCGGAAGTAAACGACTCAGACGTCGGGGTAGGATTGCCACCCGAAGATGTATTATTAGAAAATCCTAGTAATTCCAGAGCATACTCCTCACAAACTGCATCAATGATATCAATTCGGTTTACCGACTTATCATTTATAGAGGAGTATCTCGTGGTTTGATCTAAATTAAAAGTGACGGCTTCGTTATCAACTCGAAGGGTTATTTCTTCTCCATAAACATCAATTAAAGCATGACCGGTCCTCAAAAAGGATCTCCCAAGTATGAGAGGTACGCGAGGATCGGCTTCGAAATCGACAACAACAAAATCAGCAGGAAAATGAAATTTTCCAACTTTGACAAAAACATCTTCGGCGAGTCCTTTAGGATAAGTAATTGATCGGTCCGCTAACTCTAAAGTTATCCAAGTTGGTGTAAGTTCAGGTAAAGAAAGCTTTTTCTAAATAGAAAGATGCATAAGATTTACGCTTGCGCCAAGATCGGCCAAGGCGTGACATACATCCATTCCCAGGAAATTACATGGAATAAGAAACTTGCCAGGATCTCCAAGCTTTTCAGGAAGCTTTTTGAGGAGCATCGCTGATCAATTCTCGTTCAACGGTATCTTAGCTAATTCAAGCAACTTTTCCTTATTCATGATCAAACTCTTAATCGTAGGAGCAAATCTTGGCATCAAAAGTAAAGCATCCGCGAAACTTATATCAAAACGCAAATCTTGAAACATTTGAAGACTCTCGTAAAGCATCCGGTAAACAAAAATATATCCGAGGGCACCGTTGTTCTCCTTTTCTCGCGCTCTTTCTGATCCTGTGCTCGGTTTTGTCCGGTTTTGTCTTTTCTTTTATCCATTTCTTTAATATCCGTACCTGCACATACACAAACACAAAAACAAGCATATATTTGCCATTTTTATTATGTTTTTGGTCTTTTGGGTTCGTTTACAAGGCAAAAGGTATGTATAAAATATCAAATACCAAATTCCCCCATACTAAAGTATTGACGTGTCCTCACGCAATGTAATAAATACACGCTCAAAACTAAAAATTCCAATCCCCCCAAACTAATCACCGTGAAAAGTAGCAAAGTGCTCATCTAAAGGGATTAAAGAATCAATAGTCAAGAAACGCCCCGTTTTTCCATTTTCAATATTTTTTCCATTTTTTTTACTTTTCATACTTCACACTTCTTAACATTGTGCTTTTATTATTCTTGATAATACTTAGGATCATAGAACAAGCAAAATAAATTCATCGTCCCCAACTTTCACTTTTCCATACTAAGCTTAAAAACAAGATCATTGTCAAATACAAGTCATGATACTAACACTACTCATAAATACTAATTGTGTACTTACTTTTCCTACCGCAAATCCTAATTTTGTATCTCAAGATTTTACTTTAAGTCATATACCCGAAGGCTCTTTAAGACTTGTTTCGATATTTATTAATCCAAAAATAAAGCGGGACGGTTGAAAATAAAGTTTAGCTTCCACCCTTATCCTTGAAAAACCAATGAAGTGAACAAAATTTTGGTTTTTGTTGCTTTTGCCTTAATTCATGTCATATACCCTAAGGCTCTTTAAGACATAAATCAAGTAATATTATTTACACCATATACCTTTAGGCTCTTTAAGGTGCAAATAACTAAGCAGCATAATCACTAATTTTATAAGTACCATATACCCTAAAGCTCTTTAAGGTACAAATAATTTCATGATTAGTATTACTTTTGCCATATACCCTAAGGCTCTTTAAGGTATAAGTAAAGCAATAAACATGAAGTGCATATAATAAGCCAAAATTCAAATCATCGACATCCAAATCAAAGAGAAGTTACTAAAAATTGAATTGAACCGGACAACCTTAATTATTAAACATTTATGCATATAAGTTAGACAAGCTAATGGGAGAAAAAGCCACAATTAATACTTATGATCTTGAAAGAGAACCAACTACTCTATGTTTAATATCATGACTTATAATAACACTATCATTTCTCGTCCTTCGCAATTTAAAATCTCTAAGAAAGAGACTCGCGAATGCTTAGCCTAGCGAATTAAGATCGGCACTTTAACAAGTCACATAGACTGGCAACAATCTTTATTCTAATAAATCGAGTTCGGCATAATGGATAAGCCTACATAAGACTAGCAACAAACTTAATTTAAACATGTTAAGGAAAAAGCTAAGGTATAAAACCGGTTGAGTCAAAAATTATTTCTCGTTCTCACCTTTATTTGTGTCACAACACTTATTTCATCACTTTATTCCAACATTTTTCACTTTTTTTTCTTTTATGCACAAAAATTTAAAATTATTGCTATTTTTCACATAAATCACATATTTTTGGTGGAAAATGTAACATTCCGTATTTTCAGGTCATTTTATGACATCATTCATTTTGTCATTTTTTACTATTTATTTTTTTTCATTTCTCGTACGCGTTCGCTTTTAATTTTAAGTGTTAAGTTAAATCGCGTGAACTAAAAATCAACAATGATATAAAGGGGTCTTACGGCAAATCTAAAGCCGTTTATTAAATAATGCTAAAGGATACGTTTAGTCGATAGATTAAGGATATCGGATACCCTAAATGAAGCTGGGGATATGAAGCTCGAATGTAGGAAATGGACAAAACCAGAGCACGAGAGTCTTCAAATCGGGGAATCCGGACATATATCACAAAACACGGATAAACAACGAAATACTGAGAAGTAGAAGGCAAGCCTCCTTACCATCAAAATGTTAGAATAATAGATAAGAAGAGAGATAACGTTTTTTTTGTTAAACCGAGTCAAAGACGGTGACTCGACCTCCGAATTAAGTTGTCCATGGGGAAGCAAATGGAAGAGAAAATTTTGATCGGGCTTTCATTAATGTTTGGATAAACATTAAAGCACATGAAAGTTCCATCCTGATAAGATGCCAGCGGTTTCTAAGTGGAGATGTCGGGGTCAAAAATGGTGTCTTCACTCCCGGTGGAGAGAAGTAAAGGAGAATCCACAGGGTAGGTGAGATACGGGAGAAAAGTCCGAATGACAAATGTGAAGGATTCGTCATCTTCAATATTTTAGGAAAAATCAATCTCACCTCCCCCTGGGTCAAAACATTCGTCTTCATTAAGCTCATCAAAATTGTTTATCACGGCCGTATCGGGCTCAATGTCGAAGGTAAAACGCTCATACTCGGGAATAGGATCATTGTTAAGTAAGTTGTCAAGAAAAACGATATCCCCTTCCGAGTCAAAATCACTCTCAATACCCGGTGGTATCGAGTCTTCCGAAACAAGAAATGTATCAACCTCCTCTATAAGAAAGTCACTATCCACAACGGGAATAGGAGAAGAGGAGGGATATTCGAGCACAAAAGGAATAGAAGGAGTAAGATTCAACGCTTCGATCTTATCAATGAGAAGATTGACGTTTAATAATTTCTCACGAAGAATCTCGTCCTCTATTTGAAGAATATCAATATCAATTTCTCCTTCTTCTTCATCAAAATCGTCTTCATCAATTCCCGGTAAAATTGGATCAATAAGATCGAGTTCACCGGCGAACTCCTCGGGAAGAAAATCAATCTTAGGAGATGTGATCGAAATATCTCGACTAAGCAAAGAGTTAATAAGTCCAAATTCGGCATCAAAGTGATCATTATCACAAAACGGCACATCACAAATATCGTCGGAAATACCCTTGGACTCACTTGGGATTGGGACAAGGTTCTCAACACTAGACTTTTCCGTTTCCGGAATAGTGTTAAGATGCTCGTCCCCCATACTTAGAGAGTTATCGGGCTCCTCGGTTGGTAAGTCTGGTGTGATTGCTTTAGACGATCTATATATAATAGTATACTCATCATCATCAGCCATAGGAAAATTCCAATTTAGAAGAAAACTTTGAGCTACCGGCTCCTCCTGCTCTTCCTGAACTGCCTGATTAGCCGCTTGCTCACTTTCAATACGCTTTTCTTCACGTTGTTTCAAACTTTCATTAATAGTTTGTGAATCATTCAAAAGTTGAAGTAGCAATTCCGGCAAACTCCATGATTTAATTTGCTTTTCGTCCCAATCTTGAATTAATTTGAGAATTCTTTCCTTAGCCAACAATGCTCTTATACTCATTTCTTCATGAGGAAAAATATTGCTATTAAAAAGGATTCGATTATTTTTAATTATCCTTGCCATATCTAGCAACATATCCTGATTCGATCTCTGAGGAAGTTGATGAGTGACGGAAAATTGCGAGGGTTGATATTGGTCAAAACCGGAATAAATCGGATTATAACAAAAATTAGGATCATAATTTTGGTTCATCGGTTGCATGAAATATTTACGGAGTGAACCCGCCAATTTCACAAGGGAAATTTTGTGGGCTGACTCGGAGAGTAATGTAGAGGTTGGTTAAATTCAAAGTGTTGATTGTAACAGGGGCCCTGATCAAAGACGGGTGTGTTCTTGTTTCGACAAATCGAAAGCCCGGATGAGAGTTCCCTCTACAAAATTCACACGAGTATGTCTCGTATTGGTGTTGTGGAGGTTGGTTAAAGAAGTTCGGTGTTTTCATTATAAGAATAAGGAATTTGGGTCATAGCAAATATCATTTCCGGATCCTACACTGCTACAGCTTGGATAGTTTCCACCATTAAATGCACCTCCACAACACGAGCAACCAAAATGGTTATACGAAGACATGTTGAGGAATTAAACGGATAAGAGGATAAAGAAGATAAGAATTAAATGTAATAAGAGGATAAAGAAGAATATTTTTAGATTTTGAAAATTATTCATAAGAAAAGGAATTAAAATAAGAAAGAAAAATATTTTTGGTAACCGAAAGTTAAACGTGCACGGTTAGTCTCTCTAAAAAATACGTACAAGTAATCAGAGGATTGGTTATTAATGCGCGACGGCGCTATTTAGTAATAACCCTTCTTATTAACACTAGATCTTGATTGATGATTAGTGTTTGTGAAGATCAAGGTGTAATTTAGTGCTTGTCGTTGTTTTGAGAGAGAATTACCTAACTTGCCTTTTGATTAAATGAAGTTGTTACATCTAACCATGGCATAAATTACTATTTATAGCCCTTGGTTAGCTTGTTGACTAAACTTTCCTTACTTAACATATTTAGTCCCTGCACTTTATAATAGTGCTTACAAGTAGAACATTTCTTTATTTCTAACATTCTCCCCCTAAATGATCTACTTGGAAACTATCCTTATTATCTTTTTGATGACGACTTCTTCCTTATTCTTGAATACTTGATTCTGAAGTAGTCTGTCATTTTCTTTTTCTTTGAAGCTCGAAAACGCTGGAGAATTCATTTATGAAAGTATGGACGACCTTTTGTACAAATCTTCCTAATTAATTTTTCTCTATATGACAAGATAAGATTTCGCTTTATCCCTGAAGGTATCACTTCTACTCTCGAACTTTAAAATCAGATTATCAAAAGCTAACTTTGCCTTCTTTAGCAACTTGATTCTTCAAATGCTTTTATAAAATCTTTATCTCTGAAATTGATCTTGAATGTAGATTTCAACCACATAATGTTGCTAACGAAAGATCTTGAACAAGATGATTATTGGATTGAGCATTTCTATTTGTAAAAGCTTGAACACTTGACTTTTTCACATGAATCTTCATATTCTTTATAGCTCCCCCTCAATCACATATCCATCTCTTGAATATTGAAGTAGCGTACGTTGATTGTCTGAGACAATGTGTATTCTTGAAAAGTAATTCCATGCAAATGTCGAACCGGCTATCTTGAAACACTACAACGATATTTGAAATTAATGAAACACTACAGCTTATTTAAAACACTTGATGAAGTAACCTCAATCTCGAATACGATCTTATCTTCATAATCAACTTACTTTACCAATAACGATTTCTGTGATTCAATTTCTTGCTTAGCATCCTTGATTTGTCCCATATATTATTGCCTTATATCTTCTCCCCTTTCTAATACTTGAATTGAACCTTTACGTTTCAAGTTCTAATCTTCTCCCCTCATAATGATTATGATCCATCATGAAATTCATGATTTATAATCTTCCAAATAAGATAATATCTAGGTGAAGAATATCCTTTGAAGTCTATGAATTGAAATCTAACATTCTTTTATTTTCTCAACATTCTCCCTTTTATAATAAACTTACTCTCCCAAATTACCCCAGAAGCTCCCTTATATCCAAAAATATGATTGATATCATTCTCGTGAAGCTGAAAGAAGCTTTTGCAATTTAAAAGATTCGTTGAAATAGTCATGCTTGTGGAAAGGTAGAAATGTAGTTGTTGTATGTCTTTGTAGAGTTTGAAATGAAGAATTATCAGAGTAAGTAAACTTCTTCCGCATTAACCATGAAGTTCATACATCACAAGATCATGCTTTGAAAATTCCCGATGAAATATTTGAAGAATATGATCAAATCAATATCTCGATGATAAGGAGCCAGAATTGTCATGAAATCCAAATAAGCAATGATCTCGTGAACTTAGTGTTGTGTTACCCTGGGAAACACATAACCACTAGATCACTTAGATTACTAGTTAACACGTATTTGAATCATTAAACAATCATTTTCAAATAGTGACCTACGTTCAGCAATTGGCTTGATGTTAGCATGGTAGATTTCATTCATCATTTGAATACTAATTTATAGTATCACTCCAGAATGTTCCGGCAATGTCACGTAGACATGCAATGTCACGTAGACATGCAATGTCACAAAGACATATAACATTGTACATTTTTGTATTATTGATGTTTAACACAAACGTACTTTTGTTTCCTAAAGATATTTCATTGAATATCAATTTGTCTCTAGACTCTTGTGCACTTTTAGTAAGCAAGGACTGGAGCAGAATGTCCTTTATTCAATACCAACATTCTCGGAATGAGAAGTCGATAGATTATGCGTTTAATCTCCGTGAGAATGAAACAAATACTTTTTGAGAAGTATTTGAGTGGCTAGGAGGGGTTGTGCATTTGCATCACTGGGTCCATGATCAACGAATGAAATCCGATAGATTATGAGTTGACCCGGTTTCTATCCTAGTGTAGGAAAAAACACCCTTCATCTTTTCTTATAAGCCTCTCACTTTTCAACTCCAACCTTTTCATTTTGCTTATCATTTGATTCTTCTCCATCATATTCTTGTCACTTTTGACAACTTTATCATTTTCTTTCATTTGTTTTCATTTAAAGCTTTATCACTTAAGTCCTTTTGGCATTCGAAACATGTTGATTTACACCTCAAACTCCATCACCTAGACCTAACTTTCCTAAATTGGAAGGAAGACTCCGGGGTAGATCAATTCCGGTTCTGGAAGATCATAGGAGTATTTTGAGAGTAACTAAATCACACCCGTGCAACTTATGCCAACATACGCCCAGATATTCTTTGAAAGAATGTCGTGAAATACCATGATGAAAAATCTGAAATCATATCAATGTGATTTTGGTGATATCTAAGAAAAGTAAAACAAATCACTTGTCTGTTTTTGTATGCGGTGGCATTTCTTTTCTTGCATACTTTTCTCTTTTTCTTTTCATGTGATGTTCTTGCTTTTGAAGCACACGACATATACTTTCATTTTTTCAAGTATATGATTTCTCAATTCTCTCTTTCTATTTTTCTCTTACCAATCTCTCTTCTGTTTTTCATCTTCTCAACAAACCATTCTTTGATGAAGAAAATGTTGATCTTTAAATGTTTCGATCATTATAAAGACACTCACCCCTTAACTTATGCCGAGAAAACATTTTTACATGAAGCTAAAAATGCAAAATACTGAATATGTTGAACGTGAAATGTTAAACAATTGTCCATTTTCGTTTCTTTCTTAAAAACTTTTCAACAACCGTCTACGGACACCCCCCTCGAAAAATACCATATCTTCGTTAAAAACTTTATAAGGGACTTCCTCTTTGCACTTTTGAGTCCTTTATTTCTTTAGACACTTTTCACAAAGAGTACATCAATTTGAAGACCTTTTTAAAATTGATTTTATCTTGAAAGAAAATCATTTTAATAATCCGAATCAATTGTAAGCATCAACTTAAGATCATTGATTTTAAAACAACTATGATTTTTATCTTTTAAGTAACACATTAAAGATTTTGAAAAATATTTATCAATGACTCAGTCAAAGAAGACCATCTCTTCTTTTTCAAAGATAGATTGCACTGAAATGTGAACACATTTTTTCTTTAAAGCAGGGTTATGTACTGAAATGTACAACCAGCCATCAAATGAAGCTCGTGATTTAGTACTGAATTAGACGAAAGCCATGCATAATTAAGCACGGGTTTCATACTGACACTTGTATGAAAAGCCCATTAGTTTAGATCGGGGTTTCGTACTGCGATATACGGAATAAAACGCATCATATTAAGCACGGGTGGGTTGGTTTCATACTGACATTGTATGTACAGCCAATTTGTTTAGAGCCGGGTTTGTACTGTGATATACGAAGCCATTCATAAAAAATTTTATAATTTAATTTTTTTTTTAATTTGGTCTAAAAGAAAAACTTTTTTTTAATTTTATATAAAAGAAAATCTTTTTGTATTTTTGTTTTAAACTTTTGTAAAAGAAAATCTTTTTGAACTTTCTATCAAATTAAGCAACAACTTTTGGTACCCACTTAAGCACGTTGCTAACGGGTTTACCATATTTGGAGAACCAAATGTAAGTTGCGTCGATTTGATGCATAGAGGTTGAATTCCAAGGAGATTTGAAACCCGATGTTTCATTTTGAAATAACTTTCTTGGAATCAACGGTGATTTAAAACTCTTCTCATTTGTCCAATTTGACTTATAAAACCTGGATGTTTCATTAGGAGTTTTAAAAGTTCTCAAAGGTGTAAACACCGTTCTGAAACCCGGTGTTTCATTTGATGTTTTAACCTTTGAGGAAGATGAAGATTTCCATTTGTTGAAACTCGGTGTTTCATTTTGAAAAATTCTTTTCGAAATGAATGGAAACCTTACATCTTTCACCTTTTTCAAAACTGAATCATCTCGTTTACGCATGGAAAACATTTCATCCTTAGAATACTTAAATCGTTTGGAGATGTTTTCCCCCTTTCTTTTCCAGATTTGTTTTGAACTTTCGTTTTTCTCATAATTTTGAGAAGCAAATGTTTCAAATGAATGTTGTTTCTTCAAATACTTCCTATCTTTTTGCAAAGAATAAGTAGTAAATTGAGAAACCTTTCTTGAAATCGGTTTTGAAGATTTACCCGTGTAAATCTTTTCTGAAACATTCACTTTTGGAATTGATTTTGTGAAAACTTGAGAAACAACCTTTTTCTGTTTTATTGAATCAAACAATCTCTTGTAATGCATTTTCAAATCATTGTTCTCTTTTTCAAGATTTTCACAAAAAGTTTCATGTGTTTCTTTCAACACATTATATGATGTTCTCAAATCATTGTTTTCTTTTTGCAACGAAGTGTAATTTTGAGATGCCAACTGCGATTTTAATAAAGCATTTTCTTTTTCAAGATTTGCAAAATACGTCTCAAATTTATCAGTTCTTTTTTAAAGCTCTGTTTTGACATCATCAAAATCTTTGACTCATGCTAAAACATTTTCCAACTTTGAAATCTTAGTCTCAAACACCTTTTTCTTGTTATCAAAACGTTTAACTATATCCCCATTTCTTTTACAAGTTTTGAATTCCTAGTCTCAAACGTTGAACTTGTAATGGAAATCTTTGAAACGTTTGATTCATATGCTTTCTCGATCATTTCAATCAATTTATCAGGAGAATTATCATGTTTTAAAAAACTAACTTTGTTTCAAGTCTATGTTTCAAAACATCATTAGAAGCCAAAAACATTCGATTGTCTTCTTCAAAAATAATGATTTGTTGTTTCATTTCTTGATCTGAAATATTAAGTTTCTCCAAAAGTTCTGAAACTTGAAATTTCATTTGATGAATATCTTTAAACAACACAGATTCTTTAGTCTCGTACACTTTTTCACGAGTATTCAACTCAAATTCTCTAGATTTTAGATCTTTATTTTCAGTTTGCAAATTTTTTATTTCAACTTTTAAGCTCTCAATTTCTTTTAAAGCACAATATTTTTCATTTGAAAAATGTACAACCAATTCAGCAGTTTCTTTTAATTGTGTTTGCAAACTCAAAATCAAATCTTTTTCTGAGTTATCTTGAGTGTCATGAACTTTTTCTAAATCAAACTCAGATTGTACCTCATAAAATGGCTCACAACAATTGTTCTTCCAACAATTCTTATTCTCACCACATGAACAAAAAACCAATTCATCTCTTTCTCTCAAAGTCGCTTCAGCAAGTGCACGTGCCTTAGATAGCTCTTCAACCGATAAATTCAAACTTTCGTTTACACTCTTAAGTTCCTCAACTTGCACTTGAAGATTTTGACACATTGTACACTCAACAACTTTTGACTTTAAATTTTCATTTTGACTCTGAAGTTCATTAACTTGCGCTCGAAGATTTTCAAATATTATAAAATCATCATTAGCTCTAATAATATGTTGACGATCCTTTATTCGCACACATTCTTCTAGATTTGAAATTTTAATTTGTGTTTCTTTCTCAAGTTTTTCGTACCGTGCGTTACACTGTGTGTGAATCATCTTGTCCCAACTATCTTGATACATGATGAACGAATCTGATACACTCGATTAATTAACTCTAGCTCACTCAACTCGATTTTAAAATTCCACAAAAAAAAATTCAACGAATAACCCGATAAACGCGCTCAAATAATCACGACAAACTTATATCTCGCAAACGTTTTTTTTAAAATTTTTTTTTTTATAATAACTAAAACTGTAAACTAAAACTATTTAATTCTCAAAAAAATTCGTAGACTAAAAAAAATTATCACTAAAAAATATCTAACACAAAAAAAATTTTATTTTTTTTTAATTTTTTTTTATTATTATTATTTATTATTATTATTACTTTTTTATTATGAACAACACTTCTTACTAAAAAAATGATTCTATTAAAAAAATGTTTCTGCTAAAAAAATTATTTAAACTCAATTAAAAAACGTAGACTAAAAGTAATCCCAGCCCAACACTATTCCAAACCATTCGGCCCATACTCATCATTCGGTGTACAAACCTTCAACTTGAGATGAGTAACGGTTGATTAAAACTCAAGTAAGGACAAACGGTGCATGAACGTTTCACTTTAGAGCACTAACGGTTGAATTAGAGGCACTAAGGACTAACGGTGTAATCTATTTTCAACAAGAAAGGTTGTTATTGCAACAAGGACTAATGGTGAAATTGGTCTTGAAACACAAGGGCTGCATGTGCCAATTAGTGAACCTTTGTAATTAATGCAACATTTCCCACCCTTTTTTTTCTTTTCGTTTGAAAGATTATAAAAAAAATGGAACGATTAGAAAATTTGATCTTTTAAAGTCGTTCGGTTATCGTCGGTGAGAAGTGAATATACCACGATGATCGAAACGACGACACGAACATGATGATAAAAGTCTTAAGTCCCGTCGTTTAACGTATCTCGAAACCGTAAAACCAAAAAATTAAGTTAAAAACGTGTATGGTTCCCGTTTGAATTAGTTCGGTTCCTTAAGGTTTTTGACTAGTTCGGTTCCGCTTGATTTTACTCGTTCGGTTCCTCTTGATTTCACTCGTTCGGTTCCTCTTGATGTCACTCGTTCGGCTCACCTTGAATCCACTCGTTCGGCTCACCTTGACAAAGCAACTAGATCGGCTCACACTAGATATCAACTAGTTCGGCTGTTGTTTATATCATCTCGTTCGGCTTTAGTGAGAACTCGTTCGGTGATGAATCTTGGTACTCGATCGGTTGTCAATGGTTCTCGTTCGGCTTTCAAAGAGATGAAAAACTCACTTGTTAACAAAACTTGGTGAAGTAAGAGATGTGATTACTCGATCGGTTGTCAATGGTTCTCGTTCGGTTTTCAAAGAGATGAAAAACTCACTTGTTAACAAAACTTGGTGAAAGCCCAAATGAGATATGAAAAAAAAATGTTGTTGAACCAGTCAAAGCCAAATAAGCCAAACGTGTAAGCCAAAAATGTTGTTGATATTTAGTCAAAAATGTTGTTGTTGAAAACGTGTAAGCCAAACGTGTAAGACCACTTTTTGTTTTAAAAAAAATTAGCCGAATGTATTAAGCTTAAAAATGTCCGAATAAGCTCAAAAAAAATACCACAAATAAGCACAAATAAGCAAAATCTCAATCTCACAAACACAATCAAACACTAAAATAAGCACTAATCCACAATCATTGGCTCTTGATACCACATATTAACCAATAGATCTTGATTGATGACTAGTGTGTGAAAGTGAAGGTGTAATTAGTGTGTGTGTTTAGAGAGAGAATTACCTAACTTGCCTTTTGATTAAATGAAGTTGTTACATCTAACCATGGCATAAATTACTATTTATAGCCTTGGTTAGCTATTCTTATTAAACTTTCCTAACTTAGCACTTCTAGTCCCTGCACTTTATAATAGTGCTACAAGTAGATTATTTCTTTATTTCTAACAAGAAGATATCATTCCAAGAGTCTCGAGAGGAAATGTTTCGGTTATTTCCTTTTTCTCGAGATAACCTTGATGAGGATTCTTTAATCTAGACAAATGGTCGGCCACGAGATTCTCCGCTCCTTTTTTATCACGAATAATGACATCAAATTCTTGGAGTAGGA
>BQNB010167699.1:0-13968 GCA_026074375.1 Tanacetum coccineum
AACAAGCCACATCAGAATGTATCTTGTATTCAGCTTTTCATGCAGCTTTAACATTCTCAGCAGCATCCTCAGGGGGTTCTTCAGGACAAGGCTTAAACAAATAGTCATAGGTACCCGCCACTCTCAAGACAATTCTTAGTGAATGGTACCAATCATTGAAATTGTCGCCAGTCAGTTTTTCTCGCTCAAAGAAAGTCTTGAACGCAGAACTTAAAGTGTTGTTATTATCGGGTTGAGCCATTTCTACAGAAAAAGTTCATATAATTAGTATTTTCGATAATACATTTTTCAAGAAAATAAAATACCCAGGTAATATTCATATAACCATAGAATTTCCTTGAAAACTAGAACCCATATTGACATACACATCACATTAGTTGATCTGCTAGTAATGAATTTATTCAACATGGTAACTTGTCGAACAATTAATTGACAAACAATTTTCAATTTCTAGATCTTTATGGGATTTACATTGCCAAAAACTAGTTGCATTGTAAACATGTTTCATCCCATCTTAATGCCTTGAGTTTCTAGTTCTCACTAAATAACTCAATTAAGTCGTCTAATCTAAAGAACGTCAAACTTGTCCATGTGAGGTCTTACTCAATCATGAAGGTTTTCTGTCCATTACAATCTAGTCCAAGTTCTCACATGACATAAATTGCAACTTCAAGTGTTTTTCAATTAGATGGCATTCGACTTAAGTTTTAAGGGTACTAATATTTGATGTGTGGAATCAAAATTATGTATGGAGAAGCATGCATACAACTCCATAGCATATGTTTAATAAAAACTTTTTATTAACTTTTAGGGTAAGATTAAATAAACAAAATTTTGGTTGAGGCATTGGATGAACCAATTAAAGAAGTACCCACAATTAGCGTCCACAACGTACTTTTGCATAAGTCTTTCGACTTAGTGTTTCGGATGTGGAATTAAGGCAAATCAACCTTAAAGTAATTTTTGTGACACCTCGGAAAAATGTAGAACTTTTGTTCCGTTATGCAAAGTATGTATCGCAAGCAATTGCTAATTGTCGTTATTTTCCCCAATAAAAGTTATCCTTCAAGCGACATACAATATTTTGTGCTAGTCAAGGGCGCATAAATCATCATTTTATTTACGTATCAAAAAGGGGTACTTTCGAGATCGCGTAACAACAAAAATTATATTTTATTTTTACGCCACGCGAAACAAAGTCGCACGACCACATTATTTTGAGAACTCGTTCATACTACAATAAACAAAATGTAAAGGAACCAATGCTTAGACTTTACTAAATCAACAATACAACTTGACGTTGCATCTCCTAGAAATTCAAAAATACAAACTATTATTCAAGTAGACCAGTAGATATGAATTCAAAATGGACGAACCAACATCATCATTGCATTCTTACACATACTACCTACAACTTCATAATTTTGAATATTTCCACCACAATACGTATAGACAATCTGATACAATTCAAATGAAAGAATAGTGGAGATGCTCCAACAGTATTATAAAAAGAAATAATGATGCTACAATATTAGAATCATTACCCTGGTGCGACTATTTGTACAGTATACATTCACGAGAAAAAATATCAGTAACTAAGCCAATAAATTTAGTATAAAAAGGGAACCATGCATAGACAAGTAACTCACAACTAAAAACCTGAGAATAATAAGTAAATTGTACGAGTTGAATTCGAGCTTTGTTGAGGGCAAGCTAGGTGAACGTCGGGTTATAAAGGATTGAAACAAGGGAAGTTTGAGTCCTCTCATCACCACCATCTCTTCTCGTCACCTATCAAGCTTGGACTTCGGTTAGTCGCTTTCTAGCTTAACTATGACACTTACCCTTGTGACCCATATTGCAACCAAAGCCGCACGACCTTGGCAAGCCAGCCAAAGGTCTCGGCCTTTGCAAGATTTAGACACGACATATAGCTCATGCATGATTAGTGTTTACTCACGCATGCATGAAATAATAAACTACAATAAAAATTGTAACCCACGTATCGTGCGTATAAAACATGTAACGAAATGAAAAGTTTTGTAAAAACCCTACACCTGCCATGAACAAACGCGTTGCTCATTAGAGGTGATGAACCCTAGGGTTTTCGCGTACAATATTGAGGAAACCCTCATATGGTACCCTCAACGTGTAACATGGGCAGACCCATGAAAACCAAGCCAAGCCACAGCCGAGTCTTGCTCGCTGTGGGTGCGACATTTGCACTGCGAGAAAGAGCACGCCATGCGCGTTGTTTCGAAACAAAAA
Source organism: Tanacetum coccineum (assembly GCA_026074375.1). NCBI lineage: Eukaryota > Viridiplantae > Streptophyta > Magnoliopsida > Asterales > Asteraceae > Tanacetum > Tanacetum coccineum. The sequence continues at coordinate 2,269 of BQNB010167699.1, forward strand.
CCTCCACTCGCATCGCTTGTTAGCAGGCGATTAATAACAAGTGAATGCTTGCTGTTGTGACTACGTTTCTGCAGGAAACGAGGAGTCGATTGGTATTTCAAATTTTAACTAAAGTTGCTAAGTACACGAGTCATGATCATATTCAAACATATATATATAAACTGAAGCATGCTTGTTGCTGCGTCTGATGGACAAAAAGAAAAGGGAAGAAGTAAACACACGACATATAATATATATTTACATGCGAGTTATATACATGCACGCATTTGCAATGTAAAGGAGAAGAGAACCAAAATAGAAATATGCGAAAATAGAAAGGAAACTTATATATATACATGTGGGTTTCGGTGGGAAGTTAGGAACTGAAAACAGTGAGTTGAAGAGCTCACTGTTGTTGCATCATTTGGGGCAGCAAAAGAGAAAGGAAAAGAATGCAACACGTGATGTTATGTACTTATGGAATGGTAGAAAACACAAGTCAAGTGGGTACACCCACTGCCCCTCGACAGAAAACAGAAAAGAAAAGAGTAAAAGGGGTGGCTATGTGGGGTTTATTATTGAATGGATACTAGTAAAGTTTACTTGTAAATATAAACGCAAGAAATGTAGAAATGTACGTGTGTCGAGACTTGAACGAAAGGGGGTAAACACATTATCGAGACCGGAATTACTTGAAAGTTGGAAGATTACAAAACCACGTTTTTTTTTGCCAAAGGTAACGAAATTTATTTACAAACAATTTTAACGCGATTTATAAAACTTGTTTAACGTTAAAAATATTTTAAAGTTTATTTGGACTCTAAACATAAAAAGTTATAAAAGTGGTGTATATTATATTAGGGATTTAAAAATATATTATAAGAAACTTAAAAGAGTTGAGCGAACCGAGATATATAAATTCGATAGTTACACTAAGTAGTCAACGACAACGATATAAATAAATAAGCACGACGAGAAAATATATGCACTTAGGGAATTACAAATAATGTTTATATTTTCTTAGACATAAATCACTTGAGCTTGTAAATATAAGTGCGACCCATAATAATGTTAATAGGTTCTGTATAGATACTTATAATTGTAAAGTCGTCACTAGGGCCACGGTTTAATTAACACTTTAGAAAACATAAGAAGTTAACTCATAACGACCATACCTTTTGACCATTTGCATAATTCATCGCATACATTAATTTTAGAATGTAAACTCAGAAATTGTTAAAATTACTTAGGTGTTTGACTAAGTTACGCTCGACGTGCATTGAACCATTATCAGGCGATTAACTGTCAAGGTGAGTTTCATAGCCCCTACTCTATTGTTTTAAATCATTTTTTGGGGTGAGAACATTGCTTATTTCAAACGTGTGAGTACAAGTACAATTACTCATTACTGATTGGTCTAAGTCCCGATTTAACCCAAGTTGCTATTTGCCCGATTTATCATGAACCGTCAATCTTTGTGAGCGCGAATGTTATGGATAGATCTATCGGGATTGACAATCCCTGTTTGTCTTGGACTGACATTAGTCAAGCAAACACAGTTTCATTTGAGTCAGATTACGGGTGTCCCGGGTTAGACACCTGCAAGGGCATTCATTTATTGTTGGTATATGTTAACGCTTCGGTGTCATGAGCTTAGACAATAGTAATGCAATTTATATGACTTTGTATCTGTTATATTGTCATATGCGGGTGAAATCTTGTGATTCACAAACACTACATTTTCTGCTTGAACAAACCTATGAACTCACCAACTTTATGTTGACACTTTAGCAATGTTTTCTCAGGTATTAAGAACGAAGATGCTAATTGAAGTCTCATGCATTGCTGTCATTTTCCCGTCAACTGAAGATCACTTGTCCTATTTAAAACAATGTTGTATTGTCTATTTTATGCTTCCGCTGAATGTTAAACGATTTATTATTTCCTAATTCAAGTGATCGATTTTCTTAAAACGTCTCATATAGAGGTCGTTCTGTATTGCTTAGAAGTATGATAATCATGAAGTCACGCTCCCTCGGTTGCCATTATACTCTGATATTTTGGGGGTGTGACAATAAAAAATTAAAAGGGTTGAGTGACGAATCAGAAGACTCACCTAAGAATCATTTTGTAAACAAAATAACCTATTTTAAGCCACTTTATAACCCAAGTCCAGCCACCAATGACCAACTCTATAACCCGTGTAAACAAAATTACATATTTTGACCCATAAAATTACATGTTCCGTAAAATCCAGTTGCGTTACATGTGCTATAAATGGATAAAAGATTAAAATTTCAAAGCATAAACTCACTTAAAAGTTTTTCTAACGATTGCTCAGGGGGGGGGAGTGGAATTGCTATACCTGAAGCACTTGGTACGTGCACCCGTTTAAAGATATGAAAATTATGTGACAACAGTTTTGGACCAAAATCCAGTGCTGCTTTAAGTCAAGGTACATCCCTTCATGTTAATCTCATTGATCTTTACCTCAGTTACTTACATTTGGACCCGATGCACTTGATCTACTTGTGGCCATGCTCACTGATTTGCATATAACTTTATCTTTTTTATATGACCTGGTTAGTTTAACAAGGCCAGTCTTCTATATGACGCGATCAGTTTTTAATGTCATCTGGTGCATGCATTCTTGCATACAAAAAGTAAATCAGATTTCAAACTATGCTTATCTACTTTATGCAAGCATTGTTCAAATAAGTTGTTTACATAGCACTTTATCCTATTACTGCCAAACACTCAAAATTGGCTTATTAGCTTATTTGTATGGACCATAATTATCCAAACATTATATCATATTTTGTGTTTTAATATAGCTACTAATAAGCACTTTCCTAAATTAGATTAGATATACCAGAGATAAAAAATGGCCACGTTGGATTATTATTTGTTTTGATATACCAGAGATAACATTATGTCATATTTTCTGTTTTGATATACCAGTGATAACAAAATGGCCGGGTTGGTTTATTTGTTAAATAGGTTATGTTAAAATGGATTAGATTTATGTGGGGTTCAATGGATGGGTAAATACATGATATTTTGTTTCTTAAAGAAAATTAAACACTGCAATGAGTTGGTTTTCTTCATTCATAAGTCTAAAGTTTTGATTAATTTAGAAATTATAAGTAGTTAATGTTATAACATTGTAATGTTATGGTATAGTTGCAATCAAGTGAATGTGTTTGTTTAATTATCACTGATTTAGGAAATTACAATATATGAGTGTATTGATGACTACTTGACGAACAAGGAAATTTATAACAAACAGTAATTTGACATGTTCATTTTTTGTTGCAGTACACTGTCAACTGAAACAAAGACTGCTCGATGTACTTAATGCTCTTATATTAGGGATGCTTCAAAATTGCGATGTTACCTGCTTGACGTACGCAACTATCAGGTTAATATCAATTATGTTACTAACTTCACACACTATTCCATTTTCCATAGCACTTATTGACATAGTCATTGCTGTAAGAAATAGTACATTTCGGTTGGGTAATGGGTCATGTTTGCTACAGGCAGGTCTAGGTAGACCCGGAACACTTTTTATCAATAAAATTGTTTTTCATAAAGTAATTAAGCCAAAAATGGTTAATGAGATATAATATATGTTTACATTCTTATATTTATTTTGAAAAACTAATATGTATTCACGATGGTACCATGGTATATGCGATTAGTAATTAAATGAGGCAACTTCCAATCCATATGACCCGTTTGTTTATCTTTAAAACTAGTGTTGAAGTGTAGTAATATATCATTTTGAATTTCTGATGACAAGTATAGGATGCGTATGAGACAACTTCCAATCCATATGACCCGTTTGTTTATTCTTATAACTCATGTTGAAGTGTAGTAATATCATTATAATGACAAGTTTAAGATCTCTGCGTTTTAGTGGTTTCGAACAAGTTGAGGAAAAATTTATTAGACACAGTAAGTATTTTGGATGTTATTGGTATTAATTAGTAAAATCTAAAATGACCCTAAAAATAAAGAGGAATGGAACTACAAACCTGACTATTAGACTATCTAGACACTACTCATCAAAGGGCTGAGTGAATGTCATGTTTTATTAATTTTTCTTTAGATATTAGTTTAGTTTTTTTTATATGAATATGATTATTTTACTTTTAAGAGAGTGCTAATCCATCTACTTTCTATTTGTTAATGGTGGATGCACCTGAAGAATGGCCAAAACATCGACCAAAAAGTAGACCTGATCTAAAATCTTAAGTCGGTTTTGTTTGTAAGGTAAATAATTTTGATATTTGATTGGAACATTTATAATCAAGATTTATTTCAAATGAAGTTTTTATTCAAAAATTATTATTTCGAATACCAATAAGTATGTAACCAGATTTATTATGAATTCTCAAACATCCATGATTATATGACTCCTTTGAGGTAAAAATAATTTGTTTGAAGAGGGTGTTTGAGATTGCTTATTATATTGTATATGATTGTTGCATTTTGATTTCCAATACATGAGAATAAGCATATTATAGTTTTGAATATCAGAAAATTGACTATAGCTATACGACTATTAAATCAGCCTAAATATCTAGAAAATTGTCACAAGATGAAGGTACAAAATTAGCTCTTATTTCACGTGTGTCGTTTTTATATACACCTTTGAAAAGATCAAGTTTTTTATAATTTCTTGATTCATTACAGGTTAATGAAAGTCTTATATGAGGGCCTATGGTGTTGCTCATGGTTCGTGGACAGTAATTGTTTCTATTTCTATGACAAAACTATATTTTTTTATCTAGATGGTCTTACGTTTTTTTGTGACTCGCGCATGTGATTTGCAAAAGTATTGCATTTTTTCTATGGAAAATACAAACAAGGATTCATATATTCTTTTCTTGATGAATGTGATTGTGCACCATTGGTGTTATAACCATTATGACCAATTAATATACTGAAGTTTACCTAATATGTACTATACTAATACACATAGAAAATAAGTTGTGTTTAAACTAAGACAGACGACTTACTAGTTTGCTTCGGTATGACCATTAATAAAAGTCAAGGTCAAACATTCTTTAGTGGCCAATTTTCTCAAAGGTCAAGAGCAGGAATGGTTTGAAGATTATATGTTGTAATAAAGATGGTAAATACACAAATTTAACAACTAACGTTGTGTATAAAGAAGCTTTATTTCGCATGTGAACTAAAGACATATATTGTGTAATTGCGGATAATTTATTAAGTTTTATTTCCTCTTACCGGATTTCCATTCATTCTTTTTGTTCTTTATTCACTCTATAAATATTTTAGGATGTTCGTAAATTCATTAATTGTTATTAATTTAGTTCTTGGTATTCACAAGGCATGCCCGGCCTATCGGGCGTTGGGGCTTTGACAACTAGTTAAAGAGAATATGTCAATATATATAAGGTCAGGCTACATGATTATGTTTTCTGGGGAATCTTAAAACATAAAGTTTGGGAATTAACTTGAATTATTACTATTGAGCCATGATTAGCACTTTTTTTACTTTAGTTCAATAATGTTATGTCTTCTTGTTTAAGAATGCACACTAAGTCCTTTACTTATGAAAATACTTATAATGTAAAGTAAAAGGTTAACTTGTTATGTATTCATGTTAAGACATATACATGAAGTCGTCAAAGGCTTATAACGAATAGTAATGTATTAGATGTTTATGTCTACTTGTTAGCACATACACATTAAGTCGTTGACTTGATTAAAGACTTATAAAAAGTATGCAATTGGCTTAGTAATACTATTGATACCATTATGTTTTAACTTAAGTTGGTAAATAGGAAAAAACATAAAGTATAAGTTCAACTAATGAATTGTGAGATGTTACTCACGATTTCAATCTTATTGGAATACCATAATTTTATGGTATGTCCAACAAGGGCAATCAAACTATATATGATATTGTTTTGATTAATGATGACCTTAACTTATTTAACTACTAAAGAAACCAAGGTTAGATAATTGAGTATGTCGTGGATATACCCAATAAGACTCCAGCATATAAGATTAATTAAGACATTATTCTAGTAATAAAATAAGATAAATCTCATTGTATCTTGATTGAAGTTTTAAATTTGTTAAAATCACTTGGAGATTATTATTAATAGAAGTCTAGAACTGTTAAGTGTATTTTGTAGGATATCCAAAGGAAATGATGGGATACCACTTCTACAACCCACATGGAAACAAAGTTGTTGTTGCTACTCATTATACTAAGTTCTTTGAGAATAGTCTCACTTTACAAAAAGCGAGTGGGAGTCTCACTTTGCATGAAGCGAGTGTGAGTAATGTAGGTCTTGAATTACTTCAAGAAGAAGATACAAAAACCTTCTGAATGCACTGATGCTGTTAAGAATTGGGCATCTCCAACCACTCCTTCAGAGATTCGCAAGTTCTTAGGTCTGGTAGGTTACTATGGGAGATTCATTGAAGGATTTTCCAAAATAGCTAAGCCTATGACTGAGCTTACGCAGAAGAACCAGAAGTTCGATTGGGGTGAGGAACAGGAAGAAGCTTTCCAGCTATTGAAGCAAAAACTATGTGCTACACCTATTTTAGCACTACCGGAAGGCAGTAAAGATTTTATGGTATACTGTGATTCATCCATAAAAGGGTTAGGTACGGTACTAATGTAGAGAATGAAAGTTATTGCATATGCTTCTAGGCAACTAAAGATCCACGAGAAAAACTACACCACTCATGATCTAGAATTAGGAGCAGTAGTGTTCGCCCTGAAGATCTGGAGACTCTATTTGTAAAAGGCAAGAAAATGTGTAGTGGTTCACCGACACAAGAGTCACAAACATATCCTAGACCAAAAGGACCTCAATATGAGGCAACGCCGATGGATAGAGCTCCTAAGTGATTACGATTGCGAAATTCGTTATCACCCGGGGAAAGCAAATGTCGTAGCGGACGCCTTGAGTCGAAAGGAAAGGAGCGAACCATTACGAGTAAGAGCCTTGGTTATGACCATTGGCTTGGACCTTCCGTCACGAACGACTTTAGGTGCTCAGAAATAAGCAATTAGGGTTGGAAAACCTAAAGCCAAGAAATCTTTGGCATGCTAAGAAGTTTAGAAGCCCGCCTGATGGAACATTATGCCTTGTATAATAGGAGATTGGTAACCATGTACGATGACATGAGATCTTTAATTATGCACGAATCGCATAATCAAAGTATTCTATTCATCCAGGATCCGACAAAATCAAGTCCAAAAAGCCATGCAAGCTTATTTTAGGATTCCAAATGATATTTGCATGTTATAGCTTATTAGAATAAGCAAAAATAAGATTTTCTAACGTAACAAAAGTTTAGAAAAGGGATTCGTTAGCCAAGATTATAAGCTTACTTGAGCTAAAATGGGTCGAAATGGGGTTTTCGGGTTCGTACGCCTAGAAACGCCTTCAATGGCTTCTTTCCCTTGATTCTTGGCTTCTATTCTGATCTTAGGGAGCTTCTACTTCTTCCTTGGTTGAGCTAGAACTCCATTTGTGTGTGAGATAAATGTTTAAGGTGTGATTGAAGTTATGAGGAGGGGGGTTCAGCTATTTATAGCCTTCGAATAAAGTTGGGGACCAAGTTGTAGCCATGAAAGGGATCAAGATTGTAGAGTTGTGACTATGGTAAGCTAGGAGGGTGAGTAAGGTGATCTAGAAAAATAGCTAAGAGAAGTAGGGGGTTGTGGTGTGGCCGTGGCTTAGCAAAGGGTGACAAGGAGGTGTTTGTTTACTTGGTGGCCAAGGGATGTGATGGAGGTGCTTGTAAGGTGGCTGGGTAGTTGCTTGAGGTGCTAAGCAATCTAGCAAAGAGGTGACAAGGTGTGGTGCTAGCTAGTTTGGTTCAAAATGGGTCAAAAATGAAATAAAGGGGTGTCGGGTTTGGTTTAGGTTCCGACTTAGATTTTAGGGTTTTAGATTAGGGTTTTAGAATGACTTAGGGTTTAGGTTTAGGGTTTAAAAGTCATGCATTAAGTGCTTGTACCTTGTGCTAAAGTGGTGGTAAGAAACTAGAATGAATTTGGAGGTAAAATAACCTAGTTTGACTTTCTTGCATTATTGACTTGTACATTGAGCTTTAGAAAGTTGTAACTTGATTTAGGAGGGAAAAGATATTCAAATGTTGTGCATTGTACACTCGTACACATGCTTGAAGTCTTGCACATTCATTTTATATGTATACATTACATATAATTAGGGTTTTGATGTAAACGTTTAACGTTTAATGCTTGTTTTGAAATAACGTTTTGAAAAGTACGTTAAATAGATAATGTACTTGGTAAAAATGATATTAAGATATAGACTTGACATATTAGGATGTTTACATGATATAAACATAGATATAGATGGCATTGATAGAGGTTGCGTGAGCTCGTTTACTTTAGAAATGTAAACTAGGTTACATAATGGAATGGAATAAAAACGAAAAATATTCCCGTGAAAAAGGTTGTACTTAATATAGTAAGTAGATATTACATTGATGAAAATACTGATAATTACATTAATGAAAATTACGGGTTGTGATAGTCTCCCTCTCTTAAAATAAATCTCGTCTCAAGATTTAGTTGGATGCCGGAGTGATGTTTGGCACGAATTTGATCTTCGCGTTCCCATGTAAATTCTGGTCCTCTTTTAGAGTTCCATTTTACTTTGACTATAGGAATACGACTTTGCTTCAGTTGCTTGACTTCTCGATCTATGATCTCCACTGGTTCTTCTACAAAGTTGAGTTTGTCATTGAGTCGAAGCTCCTTCATTGGAATGACAAGGGATTCGTCAGATAAGCATTTCTTTAGATTAGAAACATGGAAAGTGTTAGATATTAGAAAAAGACTCGGTCACCCCTTGTATTTTACTGTTTATTATAGCTCGTAGTTTAATAGTTAATAGTACGATTTTTGGTTTTAAGCCGGGTACTAATACCCGGTATTTTGTAAAAACTATATAAGCCTCTTCTAACTTTGGAAGAGGTAAGCTAGTCATTTATTTCTCTTTTCATAGAAACACTATTTCTCTCTCTAGAAACTCTCTCTAGTGTTTCTCTCTCTAGAAACTAGCCAAATCCAAGAATCGACCCCGTGTTATGATATAGGATATACCACAATTGGTATCAGAGCTAATGGGATGATTAGATCGTGTGTATGTGCGATTTCTTGCTTGATTTAGATCGAAAAGTGTACCTTTGAAGGCACTTAGCTCGTTTTTTTAAGATCTCCGAATTTTGTTGTTTGTATTGATAAAGTTTGGGTGTTTATAGTAGCTATTACCTTATGGTACTGTGTTGTGCAAAAGAAATCAAGCAAAATCGTTCAAAAGGGTGATTTATAGGTGATTTTGTGTGATAAACTCGTTAGTTCTTAGTGGAGGAGTTGCCCAGAATTTTTCACGGCGGTTTGTTGAAATATTTATTTATTAAGGTAGGTTACCAACCCCTTTGACACCGGCGGGTTGCTTAGGTGGCGAGTTGCTCAAGAGGCGAGTTGTTACTAAGCAGCGAGTTGCTTACCAGCGGTTTGCTTACCAGCGAGTTGCTTACCAGCGGTTTGTTTACCAGCGGTTTGAACAGGTTATCTACGGCGGTTTGATTAAAATATTCTTCGCGGCGGGTTGCTTGGCAGCGAGTTGACTTCGGCGAGTTGCCTTAACATTCCTCCGGCGAGTTGTCTTATCTCTTCGCGGCGGGTTGCTTGGCAGCGAGTTGTGTTCGGCGAGTTGTCTTAAAATTCCACCAGCGAGTTGCCTTATTTCTTGCAGCGGTTTGGTAGCCTTTGGCGGCGAGTTGAGCTTCTGTCTTAGAAATTTGAAATATTTCAAACTCGGGATTTAATATCACTAAAACAAAATACGAATACGTTAACCTCACCACTTTTAACGTACACTCACTAATCATTGATCGATCAAAACATATCATATCATAATAATACAAGATGTCTAGTATGCAAGAAGACATCCAGTGTGCAGGTTCTGATACACGCCCACCAATGCTTGATAGAACAGACTTTGAATCTTGGCAACAACGTATACGTCTGTACTGTCTAGGAAAGGATAATGGAGAGAATATTATGAAGTCCATTAAAGAAGGACCATTTCAGATGGGAACGGTCTCAGATGTTATTACTGGAGGAACCGAGGGTGCAGTTCAACAAGGTCCAGTACGTGCTAGAGTCCTTAACGACCTTTCAGCTGAAGAAAAGGAAAGGTATAAAGCTGACATTCGTGCAACCAATATCCTACTTCAGGGTATACCAAAGGACATCTACTCACTCATCAATCACTATACTGACGCTAAAGACATTTGGGAAAACGTGAAGATGATTCTGGAAGGTTCTGAGTTAACAAAGGATGACAGGGAATCTCAGTTATACGATGAATTTGAACACTTCCGTCAAATCAAAGGAGAAACCATTCAAGGATACTACGTTAGGTTTACGAAGCTCATTAATGACATGAGAAACATCAAGATGACCATGTCCAGGATGCAGCTTAACTCAAAGTTTGTGAACAACATGTTGCCTGAGTGGAGTAGATTCATAACTGAAGTCAAACTTAACAGAGGTTTGAAAGAGTCAAACTGTGATCAGTTGTATGCCTACTTAAAGCAACATGAGGTGCATGCTAATGAGAACAGAATTATGATGGAAAGGTTCGGTCAACCAAATAATGATCCTTTGGCACTAGTGTCGGACGCCTCAGTTCAGCAGTATCCAACACAATCATCCAAGTCTCCTCAATCCTCAACAGAACCATATCCTTCTGACAACTTTCAAATGAACTCAGGAAGTTCTTCAACAGAAAACTTGATTGAAAGTTTATCCAACACACTTGCCCTCCTCACTCAATCGTACAAATCACATCTTCCTCAAACAAACAATCAACTTAGAGCGTCGTCTAATGCAAGGAACAAAGCTATGGTTCAGGACGGGAAAGTTGTGGTTCAAGATGTCCGTGGAAGATACAATGCGAATAATCAAGGAAGACCATTTCAGAGAAACAATGCAAGAGGAAATGGTGTAGCTGGGAATGTAGGAGGACAGAACAGAGGAGGCATTATCAATCCTGGTCAAGCGAAACCCATCAAGTGCTACAACTGTAATGGACTAGGGCACATAGCACGTGAATGTCCAAGGCCAAAGCGACTTCAAGATTCAGACTACTTCAAGGACAAGATGCTACTAATGCAAGCCCAGGATAGTGGAGCAGTACTGGATGAAGAACAGTCGTTGTTTCTGGCAGGGGAATAGGTTACCAACGTTGATGATAATGTGGATGATTCACCTGAGAATGATTTGGCACTCAATGTGGACCATATCTTTGAAGCTGATGAATGTGATGCATTCGACTCTGATGACGATGATCATGGCAAATCTCACATCTGAAGATCCAATCTATGATGAAGCCGGACCATCATATGACTCGAATACTCCGTTTGAGGTACAAGATCATGATACCTTTGTAGATCATATGGATGAGTATCATGAAGTACACGAGATGCAAAGCGATGTACAACACAACTACATTGTTGACTCTGATGCTGACTATACGAGTGATAGTAATATTATTCCGTATGATCAGTATGTGGAAGACAATGAAGAGCATGTTGTGCAAAGTTGTAAAACCTAAAAATTTCAATAAGTGTAAAATTATCAAAATACCCCTAATGCAAGAAAATCTATAAAAGTTTAAA
>BQNB010167701.1:0-13967 GCA_026074375.1 Tanacetum coccineum
TAATTCTTAAATGGCCCAGACCCGAACCCGAGTTGACCCGACCCTACTCGACCCGAACCCGACTAACCCGACTTCTAAATAGGGTCAGGTTCGGGTATGTTTTTTTTAACATCAACCCGAGTTGACCCGACCCGATTGAACCCGAACCCGACCAACCTGACCCGATTAACACCCCTACTCGTGGCCCATAGAAAAATTACAACGCTAACAACATATCTCATTTTTAGAGTTTTCTCACACATTTGCACGCCTCTCTTTGGTCTGGTCATCTTCCTCAGAATATATTTTCATAATAGCAATGAATATTTGAAAAAACAAGCCAAGGTAAAGTCGAGATTAAGGTCATTTTTGTCATTTGACAATAAACACACTTTATATAAAAATCGCGTTTTGCTGCAGTAGCTCATCACATGCTTTTTCAAAATGGCGTTTTGGAGCCTTCAAAACGCAGAAAAGTGCTTTCATTTTTTCTTACCCAAACACCAGATTCAGATTTTCTGCGTTTTCAAATCGAAATAAGCAGATAATCAGGTAGAAATCGCAATCCCAAACACCCTCTAAGTCTATTAAACCTACACCTAATCACTTCAAATGAGCAAAGGACATATATGAAAATAGGAGTTACACTAACACTTCCAAATTGAAATACAAATATGCATTAACCTATGTAATCTAATAAGAAAACATCAATACTTAGGGATATAGAAATCATTAACATAACGTCGAAAAACTTACCCTAGCCCACCACAACATTTGAATAACGATGACGACGATTTATATAACCAGATTCTGGAAAAATACTACGTGATGAACCATTTAAATGATGACGATTTATATACTCAGTGGCGAAGCATATATGAATGATTTTTGATTTGCGAACAATACGGAGTTTTATGTGTTTGTGTATGTCTTACTGTGTGCTTGTGTATCTATTTAATTTTTGCACGCAAACCGAGGAGGATTGCGCATAAAAATAAAAAAGATGAAAAGTCATAAACATTATACACCTAATTAGTCGCATAAAAAATTAATTAGAGGGTACAAGTTGCATAATTTAAAAAAGAATATAGGATTTTTCTTTGTTAACTTTTAATCTAAAAAAAATCTAAAAAAGACAAGTCGCATAAATATTACACCTTAAGTCACATAAAAAGTACACTAGGCAAACTTGTCACTTACACTATTGTACCTCTAATCATTGGATAAATGAGACACTTGTCAATATATTGTCGAAGTCACATAAGTTGCATGAGTCATTTAGGAAATTGATTTTTTAGAGGCATTTCATATACCATGTTTTGAGAGTTTTGAGGCATTTCAAAAATTAACCCTAATAATAACTGGGGTTTAGAAGTGGAATTATATGAGTATGTTGATTTGAAAAGAAGCAACACTGGATCGTATATAAACACTTGTTTATTGTCACATGTTCTTAACTCATTTGATGTTGATATGGAAGTGTTTGGGATTTTCTTGTTAATTTTGTTTAGGGTTATTGGTCTGAAAATGTATCAAAGTTGTCACGTTTTACTTTTGTAAGCTATGAACTTTTAATTTTTCTTTTGTGTGCAAATAATTTGCTAATCTTTCTATTGTAGCCATGGAACGGGGGTAATTTGACGTGGCACCTTATTAACCCACTTTTCTCGTTTTCCTTTACAATTTTTTCGTTATACACTTTGAGGGGTCCGTTTTGTCAAGAATCAAAGTACAAGGTATCAGCCTTCATATAACAACTAAAACACACACACGCGATCAAAAAACACAATCACCCAAAACCTATTCTTCCCCAATTCTTCATTAACCCTAACTCAAACAATCAACAGTTCTCAAAATTTCATAATTGACATATACTCTAAAAACCCTAATTTATATAATAAGGTATGTCTTAATTCATTACTTTTTATCATTTTTTAATCGATTATGGTTAGTTTTTCCTAATTTAATTTGTTGAAGAACCCTATTTTTTTTCATTAATTAATCAGAATGATCCCTGGTACCAACCTGCATCAATTTGATGTTCATAATGATGGTTACTTTTCTCATTTACCGTTAACTTATGTTGACGGTGTCATCCTTAAAATGGTTGTTTGAAGGATGCCTTATGAAGAGTTTGCTGTATATTTAGAAGAAAAGTGTGGCTGCTACTTTCAAGGTTTGTATTACCAAGTACCAAGCCAAGACTTAGAAAGGGGTTTAGTTAGGGTTAGTGACGATAGGTCGATATCTTACATGTTTGATGTTGAAGAGACATTTGGTAGGCTTAATCTTTATCTTGAACACTTATATATGGATCTTTCAGAGTATTTAAGTCAAGCTATTACATATGACATGGATGCTTGTGTTTCTAAGACAATAGGCCCTTCAAAAAAGAGGTATTGCAATGTCTTTTCCTTGGATGAGATGGTTGATTGGGCTGAGATGGAGGTTGATGCAACAGATGGTGTTGAAGCTAGGACTAGTACTACATAGGTTGATGCAACAGATGGTATTGATGCAACAGACAAGGGCAAAGAGGACTTGTAGTTGCAGGATGTGGCAGTTATCAGGAATACCTTGTGTTCATGCCACAAAGGTAATCCTCTTGATAAATAGGGTACTTGAGAGTTATATCCCAGCTTGGATTGAAACAGACATGTATTTTGTGACTTATCACAACTATGTTAAACCAGTCCCTGGTATGACTTTCTGGCCTGATCAGAGCATGTACTCCACTGTCTTGCCACCAAAACCTAGGAAAATGCCTGGTAGGCCAAGAAAGAAAAGAATCAGATCTTTGGGTGAGGGTGGTAGTTCAACTAGAGTCTCTAAGGTAGGTGGTAAAGCAAATTGTTTAAACTGCAAAAAACCTGGACACAACAAAGCAAGTTGCACAAAACTTGTAGTTGAACAAACACCAAAACCCAAATGAGTGGTAGGTATGCCTAGAAATAAGCAATCACTAGATTATTTAAAGGATGTTGATGTTATTCAGAGAGGTCCAGTGAGGGATGAAGGTGATGGTGGGTCTAGAGGAGGTGCTAGAGGGTCTAGAGGTAGAGGAGGTGATGTTGTGTTAAGACGTGGTACTAGTGGGTCTAGAGGTGGTGCTAGTGTTTCAAGAGGAGTTGTTGGTGGGTCTAGAGGAGGTTCTAGTGTGTCTGGTGGTGCTAGTGGGTCAACAGGTAGAGGAGCTGGTGGGTCTGGTGGTGCTAGTGGGTCAAGAGGTAGAGGTGCTAGTAGGTCTGGTGGTGCTAGTAGGTCTGGTGGTGCTAGTAGGTCTGGTGGTGCTAGTAGGTCAAGAGGTAGAGGTGCTGGTGGGTTTAAAAGGAACATGTGTCAACTGCTAAAACATAAAAAAAAGACAAGGTAAGAAGAAGGTTGGGACTTCTGGATTTGCTAAATGGTTTGGATTGCAAGATGAACCAGAGCAATCACAAGATGAACCACAACAGACTCATCATGAACCAGACACAAGATGAAGACCAAGTGGAGCAGACACAAGAACAAGCTGAGATAGACTTGACTCAAGTGGAGCAAAACCAAGAACAAAATCAGGACCAAGTGCAGCCACAAGAACAACCACAACAAGCTGCATTGAGGGTGCCAAGTGTAAGAATCCTCCAAACAAAGTTGGGAAAACAAGGCAGTAGTCAAAACACTGCCTTGAGTGTGGAGTGATGTTTGAACAGTTGACTATTAATATGCCTACTTTGTACATGTGAGGGCATAGGTTGGTAAACTGTGTATGTTGGGTCTGTAATATTTGAACAAAACTCATTAGTACCAGGTTGGTACTACTAAGCTAAAAGCTTACAATTATGAATGAACCATCAACAAAATAGCCCATTTTGTAATTATCTTTAATTTCTTAACTTTCTATCCAGTCTCGAATTTCTAATTCTCTTCTTAAATAATACGTATTAGTATTTCACTTTGACCAAAGTGCATCGAGTCAAACTAATCAACCACACCACATCAATGACATGGAGCTTTTTACAACACTCAAACAAATACTGTTACAAACGCTTGTTCATTAAGTCATTTTCATGCAACATATCACTAAGGTAAAACTTATTAATAGGTCACGGCTGGGCACCGTTTCGCGTTAGTTAGTGATCATCTATTTCCAGCTACTATCATCTTTATTTGAGGTGAGTTCTCGTATCCCTACTTTTTAAACTCTTTTCCGTTGGGAGAAAAGGATACTCAAATCTATTTCAAACTACTTTTACTTCTGTGCAAAAACTCTTATTCTTTGGACAATACTGTGTGCTTATGATTGTGTGTATGAATGCTATGTGAATGCTGTGTGAATGCTATGAGATCTATTTATGCAAAGTTTTATTTGGAATCTGCTCATTATCACTTAGCCGACTGTGTAGCTCCAGCTAGTAGGCGATATGTTTAGAAATCTATAAGCGCGTAGATTACTATTAATTGATGATTGGGTTTGGACTGCTTGCATTCTGCTTTCATATTGCACTATTGTCCACTATTAAACTCTAGCACATCATACGAGGGCACTAATTGATGGTCATTAATAAACGTTTGTAATCAATGAAATGTCCTAGCACTGGACTTTCTTTTGTTATTATCATTTGCAAAATCAATTAAATTTGTAGTATTAAAGGGTGGGAAATGTAAATAAATAAAGTGTAGGGATATATAATAAAGTGTGTAAGTTGTAAACCCTTAAAAGGGTTAAAGGGTGAAAAATGTCAAAAGTTAAAGTTTAGGGGCAAGGTATAACATTGGCTAAAAGAGGAAAATGGAAAAAAGTGGGTTAATAAGGTGTCACGTCAAATTACCCCGGTTTCATGGCTACAATAGGAAGATTAGCAAAGTGTTTGCACACACAAAAAAAGTTCATAGCTTACAAAAGAAAATCATGACAACTTCGATGCAGTTTCAGACCATTAACCCATTAGAAATGGTAAAAATTGTTTTAAGTATCTACTTTCTTCGGATAGTAGTTACAGACCTCTTATCATATTGCAGGATAATAGAGCAGCAAATAAAATGACCAACAAATGCAACTCTGAAACTGCTAAAGGCCTAAACTTGGATAAAAACTTGAGTGATTTAACAAAGTTAATAAACAATTTCACATGTTTACCGAAACAATTTGAGAAAAACGTATACAAATAGGGGTCATGGATTCATGGTTAATTTTTATTATACAGTTAAATTTAGTATGTCAATTGCTCAAAGCCTCAAAAAGAAAACTTAAATAAGTAACATGATAAAAAAGAGTTGCTTTTACAAAGATGGCATCCATGGCACTTGCATTTTGAGTGAAATAACATCATTTTTTGTCAGACTACATGCGAGATGAAATCTTCGCCTCCTCTTTCCTTTCCAGAACTTTATTTTAACAATTTACAGTACGTGAATTTAACAAATTAAAGGAACATAATGGGTATGTGATGCATTTGGTAGATAGATCATAGAAGAAAACTTAGAGGGACTACTATTGGATGATTCAGTTGTGAACGCGTAGGTTAGTTTACTAGTTTTGAACACAAAAATATTTGTATAAAAATATGTGTATAAAACATGTATAAAAATATTTGTGTGTATAAAATCGTAGATAAAAATATTTGTATAAAAATGTATGTATAAAACGTGTATAAAAATATTTGTATAAAAATGTGTATAAAACGTGTCTATAAAAATGCGTGTATAAAACCGTGGATAAAATCATGTAGAAAAACGTGTATAAAAAAGTAATAAGCTTGCAGATTTGAAAACGTTCGATTTGAGCACTGTCGAGTCCGTTATAGCCTTCTGGCGAAACATGAAGTTGTTCGGAATGACATTTTACTTTGCCACGAGGTTTGTTAGTCTTAAAATCGCATGATAGCGGGTCAAAACCGAAAGTCAAATTTCTGCGTTTGATTAAAAATATAATAAGTTCCAGCAGAATTCCGTAAGGGCATTTTGGTTATTTTCTGTTGAGATTCAGGTCTCGGTTAAAACTAAAAAGTTGTCTGAAACGTCGTTTCGCATAAAATCTCTTTAGAACCCGAGTCGTGAAAATATGATATAGAGGGTCGTTTTGGACGGGTCAGATCTAGAAAATAAATATAGTATATAAAGGACTAACGATGCAATAATAAAATAACGATCGTTAGAAATATAACTGAAAAACCTGTTAATTGCCTAACGTTAAACCAAAACAAAGATCGATACCTTAAATTGAGAAAAAAAGATGAGTACCTATAATTGACATTGAGCTATGATGGTACCTTTTCTTAGCGATGGCCCAAAGTCTATGGGCAGGGGTGAAATTTCTGACCCGAACACGTACCCGACCTGAAACCGCAGAAAATTAACAGGTTTGGGTTGAGTCTAAATATATTTGGGTCGGTTTTGGGTCAACATATCTAACCCGTTTATTAAATAGGTCAGGTTCAGGTTGAAAATAAATTAAGCGGGTCGACCCGCCAACCCGTTTAAGAATTTTTTTTCTTTCACCCATCCCCTATTTCGTTCTATCGTCTGATTTATATTTTTTACCTGCCTAACGGGATTAACACTATTACGACTGTGATTAAGCTCGCCTTCATACTGGTGTGACGTGTTAAAGTGAGAGCTCTACATGCGCGAGATGAGTAGTATTAGAGTCGAGAACGTTGGGAGAAAGTATCCCTCTCGCGCGCTGATCCGTACATGTGTCATAACTTCTTGTACTATATATAGGTTAGCAGAAAGTTTTGCACATTACACGGGTTTCTCTTGTTTTTAATTGATAGAAATCACGTTAGAAATGTAGGTGTGTCTGTCTAGTTTGTCGAGCCTTCAGAACTGTACTCACTAAACTCGCTGAACTGATTCCCATCAATAACACACTGTCACCTATAGATACCCCCACCCACACCCACCTGCCGCCCACACTCCCCGTCCCATTCTGCCAACCCCCCCCCGTCAACACCACTAACCTCCCGGTATTCACTACCCAACGTTAACGCTAAGCACTTATAGTAAAAGTACAGTATATATACGGCCGCTTTTTGTTAATGGTCCCCCCGCGTCCAGGGTCCTTGGGTTATGTGTCAACAGTGTTTGGGTTGACAATAACACACCTGATTCTTTAAATAGGGTCAGTTCGGGTGGGGTTTTCTGACCCGCACGTCTTATTCTTTTGTCAAACGAACCCGGACAACCTGAACCCGACCTGAATTGCCACCCCTAGTCATATGGATGTAAAGTCCAAGCAATATGTGTATATAATTTTCTGTAATAAAAGGCATAGACCCATAACATAATCTGTGCACAATAAACACAAGACAAAAGTTCAACATAGAACATGTTCTAATCAAAGAACAAAGCACTACATCAGATCCTTACATTCAAAATCAATCTACACGGTTGTATATATTTTTACTTTATTATTTTAATTATTTTATTGAGGGGCATTTTTGTAATTATACACTCTCACTTACTCAATTAATAGGGGTCGGTTGAATTCACTCTCATAACAACTCCCAGCTTACACACACACACACACACACACACACACACTATTTTCACACACCAACCACCCCCAAACCACCGTAACGAAAACCTAACCTCTATTCATGCCAAATTGATCAAAATTAACGATATAAAATGGACTTACGAGATTAATATCCAAATAATCTAATCGGTGGATTTGTTACTTTTTTTTGGTGCTTATTTGGTTTTGTTGCTTATTTTGGATATCTTATTTTGTTTATTATTTGTTGCTTTTAAGGTTTTTTAGGTTTTTGTTGCTTATTGTTGCTTATGTTGGTAGGTTGTTGTATTTGTGTTTATCATTGTTGTGATTGTTGTTGTTATGATTGTTGATGCAGACCATGTGTTTGATGAAATGTGACTGTGATAATCACACGTGATTTAAAAATTTTTTATTTATGAATGGGTGTTTTTAAAGTTCAAAAAGTACAAAGGAGGCTAATATGATGGACATATGTGATTCAGTTGAAAACACGCGGGTTTTGCTACTTGACATTTTTTTAGAGTTCAAGTAGTTGCTTGATTTTATGCCCTTTGCTAATCTGACTTGTTTCGTTTAAATGACCTCGTATTTATACTAAGCTTTGTTTATAAGAATAACAAATGCTTTTGCTGAAACATGGTAAACTCTAGAAATAGATGGTTGATAACATCATAATAGGTCCTTCTCGTTTATTAGTTTTAGTCATTTAAAATCCTCTTACCTTTTCACTTTTTGCTCAGCACCCTGAAGCCAATTTATGTCATGGTACTCGTTTGCAAACTTTAGTTTGTTTTATATAAAAGCAATCTTTGCCCTATTATCTTAGCAGTCTTTGTTTAGCACATTTTTTTTCTTTTTGAAAGGCAACTTTGTTTAGCATATTTGCTTTCTTCTAAAATGGTTTTTCATTTTGTGCACATCATTTTTGTTGTGCGCATATCATTTCCATTTGATTTAAGCTTGTGTATGAAGTTAGTTAACACTTTACGTCAATAAGGAGACGTTTCAGGGAAAGATCAAAGTATGACTACATTGTTGTATCATCATAATATATTCATTATCCTTGTTAACGATTTTCCTCGCATCTTATTTGATAATATAAAAAAATGCAATATGGCAATTACAAAATAAGTATACATTGGAAGTGGTTTCCACCTTTTGGTTTCTTGTATATCTGTTATGTTGAAGCAAGCTTCTGTTCTCTATATGTTGTATGCGACACTTGGTTTTGTTAAATGTTAGTATTGACATTTGCCCGCTTTTTTTATGACGTTTTATTTTAAAAAAAACTTTTTGGGAAAAAGAAACGCAATAAAAGCGTTGTCTGGCGTCTTCGCAAATTTAAGCTTAGTAGTCCTTTTATGAGCATCTAAGGTTTTTATTTTCTTTATATAAGGTTTACTTCAAAATTTACATAAATGGGGAAAAGTTTTACGGAAAGATCAAGTATGACTATATTATTTTTGTATTATTATCATATTGTCGTACTTAGTCATATTGTACCTATTTACCTTTTGTCTCTTACATAGATTCAGCAGACTTTGTATACTTACTAACTGTTATAATTTTTTACATGATGGGTGCAGGCACCCTTCTCACTGGGGAAAGATATGTTATATCACTACACCCGATGGTGAAAATTGTGGGTTGATAAAAAATTTAGCTGGTACCGCTCTTGTGTCAACAACTATACGCAAAGACTTTTGATGTACTTCTAGCTTGTGGAATGCAAACATTAGTTAATGATACCAAAACTCCACTCAGCGGAATGGATAAGATTTTTGTTAATGGTGATTGAGTGGGAAGTTGCAAAGAATCTGCTTCATTTGTGGCTGAGTTTAGGCGTAAGAGGCGTAGAAAAGAAGTGCTTAGATGGTAAGTCTTATGGTTTTCTGGCTTTTAGATTTCATATTACTTGCATTGAACCAAATAGAGGTGCCAAAATAGGCGGGTCAGGTTAGTCGGGTAATGGGTTAAAACAGGTTCAAGCTGCACTGCACCAAGAAGAGGTGGTATAATGGGTAGGGTAATAGGTCAACGATTTCAGGTATAAAGTTTGATACTATATGTTTTTAGAGTGGGTCAAAATGAGTTGGGTTGGATTGGTGACTCACATATTTTTTGCCAGTTTGCTATATATAGATTATGTGTTAAATTTGATTCAAAACTGTGTATTTAGTTATTTACAAAAGTAGCATAATTTGATATGATACGTAAACAATAAAAATACACTTTAGGCAACTTTTAACCCTTTTGACCCATCCCTTTGAAACAATTTTTTTTTGTTGGTCGCTATAACGTAATGGGGACGACCACTTTTGCGGTTCGGTAGTACCATGTCGGCCACATTAAGAGGACTAGTACCCCACTACGCCGACCGAAGCAAGACCTGGTCACCCCCAACCTTTGCAAAGTTAGGGTCTTCTGCACGACCTTACAATTGGAAGAAGATTTCGTATTAAAAAAATTAACTCTTTCTTTTATATTTTTATTTTAAAAAAAATAAACAATCCCCCCCATCCCATTCATATAAAATCTCAGCTTTTTTGTTTATACCATTTTTAATCACAAAACATACATTTTATCACTTTCATTATCTTTTGTAAATGGCTTGGTGCGATACCCATCGTGACGATGAATCAAGCTTTGGTTCAAAACAAATGAACGAATTATGGTTCATCAGAAAGCCGATTATGGATTTTAAGCTTGCAATTTGATAAATTACATGTACAAAAAAAAGAAGAACTTAGAAAAGCTACGAGAATGTAATCACATTCCACAGAGAGTCGTGCTTTGATCGACACTTTCTTAAAAGAAGGTTCTGATAAAGATTACGAGCTAAATCTTTCTATGTACAGAAAGGCGGCAAAACTAGAAAAACAAATGAATGCTAAGTTAGCTTGGATACATGAAAAATACAACCACCGCTCAGAAACCCATATAGTGTGGGTTCGTATCACAGTCACATGAGATTGGTGTATGTAAACCATTATGCGAAAGAGTTTACATAACTACATCTAGATGAAGAAGCTTAGAGAAAACACTAGAATAAACAAACAATGGATAAAAGGCGCGGAGGAGAAGATTAGCCAAAACAAGCTGATGATGATGATGAATACCTTTATGTATTTGGAATGATGAGAAATGGATTCAGATTACGAGTCAATCAGATGTAATAAAACAAGATTACTATTTTAGAGTAATGTTGTTTTTAATTTAATGTTTTAAATAAAGTATTGTATTTTAAATTCCGTTATTATATTTTCCAATTTTGAATTCTAACGGCTAGTTTTTCGTTATAAATACCTCCACCATCTCCTTATTATATCACACAACTTCTTATCCAACTATCCAGATGGATTTTTTTCATCTCACTAACGAATGATCATGGGCAATTACTGCTCTTGATATAGACGCTTCTGATCTTCATTTAACACATGTTATGCGTTTGTCTAGTAGCGCACATGTTGAACCATCTCCATACACCCCAAATCCAGTTACCATAATACCCGGTCCTACGGGTGTTGTTTAGCTCTCTAATAGCATATGTGTTGAACCATCTTCCTCAACCTCAAACCCAGTTAGGATAATATCCGGTCTTGCGGGTCTTGTTCAGCGAACCAAGCTGCTTAAAGAAAATGTATTTATTCTTGATCCGGATGGGGTTTTAATGTCGACACAAGAATATATGCATAGAGTTATTGAGGATGTGGGTGAGAATGTTGATTTTAACAGTGGGGCGTGGGTTAGGCCATTAACTTGTGAATGCTTTTTGGTGCACTGTAATGGATGTTTGGGAGACCATCGACAAACTTTCTTAAAAAGGGAAACACTTGATACAAGTTGTTGCAATAGTTGAAGTTCTTGTTCTCCGAATGCTCTTGGAGATTTAAATGTGACTCTGAAAGATGTATCGGGTACAATACACTACAAAGTCCTTGATGTGGGTAGTTATGAAAAAGATATTACAGTAGGAGCTGCTATGATACTTGTCAATGTCTCAGTTTTTACTCCTAAACCATCAAAGCATTACCTTAACATTACAAAAAGAAATGTGGTTGAGGTTTTCCGTAAGGATACGGTTTCATTAGCTTAACATTATTGTTATTCAATTCCGTAATGTAATTTTCAATTTCGTAATGTAATTTTCAATTCCATAATGTAATTTTCAATTCCGTAATGTAATTTTCAAATTTGAAATCAAACAACTACTATTCCAACGGATACTATTCGAACTATATGTTTTAAAACGTATCTGTGTTGTATTTTTAAATTCCGTCAAGTTCATGTTTTTTATTTCCGTAATTTTTTTCCGTCTTTTCTTCCGTGTATTTTTATTTTCGTATTTTAATTTGTAAAATGTTTAATTATTAATGTAATGTTTTAAAAAAAAATTGTTCGGTGTCCTCTGCGGTCACCACTACATGTGTTTGGTCACTGTGTGGTCTAAGAGAGAGAAAACTGAGTTGGCGCTGATGTGACGGTGTCCTCTGCGGTCACCACTACATTCAGTTAGCAATATTTTTTAAATTGACCCATGAATAAGTAAACAAGTTGATAAAACTGCTACTTCTATCTCCAAATAATGCCTGGATCTCCTTTCTGAAATGGCCCAAAGCTACCAATGTTGATAACTTTTTTACGACTTCCAACAACATTTTTTTATCCATTCAGCTTATTTTGTCATTAATATATAAAATTATAGCTTTTTTAAAATCTGTCTCAGGTGGAAATTAAAGAAGATACCAAGAATAAAAAAGTGCGCATCTTTTTTGATGCTGGAATGGTTTTGCGTCCACTTTTAGTTGTTCAAAATTTACACAAATTTAGACTTTTAAAAGGAGGAAGTCATTCATCTCAAGACTTGTTAGATAGCGGTATTGTTGAACTAATTGGACCCGAGGAGGAAGAAGATTGCCGTACAGCATGGGAAGCGTCTATACTTAATCAAGCACAAAAAGAACAAGTTCATGGGCCTAGGCGTGGAAGTAATTTTCCTTTAGGTGCAGGACACAGAAGGTTATGCAAGCAAATGACGAAAAATATAGTGGTGAACATGACGTTACCGGAAATTCAGTGTTTGCTGCTACTACTGATGGTCATTTGATATTGGGTCTATTAGTGTAGTGGTGTGTACTATTTTTTTATAGGCTTATAGTTTGGTGTGTACAGAATTTAATGTGATTTGTACAAATCACATTAAATTTGTACTAAGTTTTATTTAACAGTTAAATCTGTCTTATTTTAATTGACTACAAAGTAATTACAAAAAGTTGAACCAAAGATGTATTCAATGGAACAAGTCTCTTATTATAACTATTTTAGTTTCTTACTTATTCATACAGGTAATATAAATGTTGTTGAGGTAAATCACATATGATTCACGCATAAATCACATGTGATTCACGCGTGAATACGCATGAATCACATTTGATTCACGCATGAATCACATGTGTTATGCAATACTTTTATACTTGATTTTATAATATGTTTATTACACATCACATGGTTTGTATTATGTACATTTTTTATGAATTTTGAGAATTGCGTTGTGTCTTAAATTTAAACATAATATAAATAACAAAGAATGTAACATTCAATAACAAGAGAATTCAATGTATTCAAGTAAAAGTGCATTCCATATATTCATTTAACAATGTGTAAAATAACTTAAAGAAATTGTAAAGAAATATGAAAAGTAAATATAAAACAAAAGTTTTCAGATACATATCAATGTCATATTTTCTTTTTTCCTTTGAATTTAACGAACAAGGTTTTTTTTTCAAACACATATCAATGTTGACGTTTCTTTTTCGGCTCCACTATAACTTCAAGTGATTTTTCTTCTATTCTTCCATCGTTTTCCTTTCACACCACATTTTCCTTGAGCCCGTGATGGATTTTTACATACAATTTCTTCAGGTTCTGTAAATACAACACATAGTACCATATAACAACATAGGAAATAAAGAACTAATTTTCAGATTTGTTTTATGTACAAATCACATGTGATTCATACAAATCACATGTGATTCATACAAATCACATGTGATTTACAGAAATCACGCGTGATTTACCAAGTAACTGCATCTACATTATCTTCTTAGAGCTGAATATGGATTTGAAATATGATCCACCAGGTGTTTCATTATCCTCATATAAAGTTGCTCTTGGTGATTTCATACAACCTGTATATCAGAGGGGTCTCGAAGGGGTGTGCAATAGCTGCCGTCGCACAAGGCCTCCACTTAAAAAGGGCCATATTTTTATCAGTTTTGCATATAATTACGTATAACATTACACATATATAAGTCATAATAATTCAAGGTTATATACAATTTCACTTTAGTTTACAAGCGCAATATGACCTCTTTGTTGCTATCGCCTAGGCCACCGAAAACTACGAGACAGCCTTGTTGCATATGCAAAAACAGAATCACATGAGATTCATGATAATATGACCACTGAATCACATGTGATTTACTCCTTCATAAATTAAAACCTA
>BQNB010167702.1:0-11405 GCA_026074375.1 Tanacetum coccineum
TCAGAGTGTTAATACATACAAGAGGAGAGCAAGGTCAGCTAATAAGGGGAAAGAAATTGGTACTGGTTTGGATTTCTTCAGTGAAGCAAAAGAGAGACTTAATTTTGCTAAAGTTGAAGTTAATACTGAAGTTAATTCTGGTAATGCAGGAGTTAATACTGGTAATACACCAGTTAGTACTCCTAGTGTAGTTCAGACTGTGAATGTCACAATTCCTTCTCCATTAAAGGATCAAATGGAAGGAAAAGCACCAATAACTGAAGAAGATGTTCAGGCTACCCAAAAGATAAAAGCACAGATAGAACAAGAAAAAGCTGGTCTTACAGAAGCTATGAGGCTGCAAGCTTTACAGGATGAAAAGGCTGCAAGACAAGTTCACTTAGATGCTTTGTTGGCTAAAGAGAATACAAGAGGAGCAAGAACTATCTGAACAACAACAGAAAAGAAAAGCTGAAGTTCAAGAAGCAGCACGATACTATACAGAAGACAATTAGGACACCATCAGGGCCAAGCTTGAAGCAAATGCAGAATTAACCAAGAGTCTCCAAGGAGAAAATATGTCTAGTGATGATTTTGCAAAAAGGATGGTGGACATGATAAATTAGAAAAAGAAGTATTATGCAGAGCAGAAGGCTAAGGCAGAGAGAGACAAACCCATGACACAAGCACAACAAAGAGACTATATGAGTACCTTCATCAAGAATCAAAGCTCTTGGAAAATGGCTCAGTTGAAGAAGCTTACTTTTGAAGATCTCAAGGTTAAATTTGAAAAGCTAATGAGGAGCCTTGAAAGTTTGGTGCCTATGGGATCTGAAGAAAGGGTAAAGAGACCAGGTGTATAGCTGGAGCAAGAGTCTTTAAAGAAACAAAAGACTGTTGGTATTGAAGAGGTTCCGGTTATTCAAAAGAGTACTGCAGAACCAGTTGTTGCTAAGGAGGAAGGGATTGAAAGGCCAGTAAAGAAGAGAGGAAAAAGAAAGAAGCAAATAGCTAGGAAAGGTATACATGTTGACAATACTGCACAGTATAAAACTGAAGAAGAAAGGGAAGCACACATGAAGGACAAAGTCATAGATCCTTCATCAGGTTCTGATATTGGAATAGATGTTATCCCAACTGCTACAAGACCTCCCAGTGTTGTTGATTAGAAGATCATTACTCAACTAGGTCAAAAGTCTGTTTATCAGATTATAAGGAGAGATGGATCTGATAAAATTTATATGAGTTTTGAAGCCATACTTAAAGATTTTTCAAAAGATGATCTTACAGAGCTATACAGGTTGGTGATAAAGAAGTATGGAGCTAATAGACCTGAAGAAATGTATGACAGAGTACTTTGGGGTGATCTCAAGACTATGTTTGATCCACCTCTTAGTGATGATGCTATCTGGAGTTGGCCACTTCAGCAAAAGATGGTTAATTGGAGGTATTATGATTCTTGTGCAGTACATTGCTTAACCTTGGATACATATACTATACATATGTTAGCAGATAGAAAATATCTTTTATCAAAAGATGCTTGCCAAGCAATGCTAAAAATGAAGCTTAAAGGAGGAACAAAGGATGAAGTTTGTTATCAACTTCTGAAGATGATTGAGAAGCAAGCTAGGATAAGATAGTCTGGAATACGATGGGATTCTCAGTAGCTGTAAGTATGTTTTAGGAAACTATAGGCTAAGATGGAGTTGAGAAGGATTGTTTGAGTGTTGGTTTAATTATCACACAACAAATGGTCATCAGTTCACCATGTCTAACAGACTTTAAGAACTAGTTAGTCCAAAGCAAACGGCTTTGGTAAAGACTTCTCAAATCCGTTGATGGCTAACAGTTTGCCAAAAACTACAAAGCCAACTTAGTTGGATGTTGCTGTGTAGCTATGATGCAGAGGTGATGAGATGCTGTTAAAGACTAAAAGCTAGAGTATGATCTGATTTCAAAAGAACAACAAGCAGATCATCATTAAAGAGAAGCTAATGATCTAAAGAAGTGTTTGGATACAATTCTCAAAAGCCCAAACTAAAGAAAACTGAAGAAACTTGAAGTTAACAAGTGAAGATCAAGTTTAGGGGAGGATTGTTGGGAATTAAGTATTCTAGACTTAATTCTGTTAGTAATATATAGTTAGTTCTGCCAGTACATCTGTTAGTACTGGTAGAAGAGTTAGCATAGTTAGTACTGGTAGTGTATCATAGTTAGTACTGGCTATGTATTAGTTAAGTCTGCTTATGCAGAAGTTAGTTAGAGTTAGAGATATGCATGAGATATCTTAGGAAAGGATATGCATAATCCCTATACGCATTTTGTAAAGCCCATTAGTGTTTCCTTGGTGTATAAAAGGAACCCTAGGCATAGTTAGAATATATAGATTTATAGAGATCAATTAGCAATCATAGTTTGTAATCAAGGCAGATTCAAGTTATAATATAAAGTGTGAGTTTGATAGAAGATATCTTGTGTTTACTTAATATTGTTCTTCTTAGCATTATTGATTAGTTTCCGCATAATCAATAGTGTTTAATCAGTGTTTCATTATTGTTGCATTGGATTTATCTAAAGTAACAAACCTTTGCAAGCTAAAGCTTTAAGATCTATTCAGAAAGGGATCCAATAATTTAAGATAGTAACAGGACATCCAAAAGGTCTCATGAAACTTATGCTTGGTGCTTTGCCAATAATAAGTTCATAGGGTGTCTTGTTATGAGGCTTGGTTACTAGAACCCTATTCAAGACATAACAAGCAGTATTAACTACTTCAACCCAAAATACTGTAGGTAGAAGTGAGTCTACAATATATCTGTCACACAGATCATAACCTATGGGATATAAATTATCGATGAAGATCTCCAAGAAGAGGTTGCACCAGCAGGAGAACAACCTGGTCCTCCTACTCCTAAGACTGCCAAACAACTGACTGCCAAAAGAAATCAGGAAAGAGTTAAGAGCATCTTGCTGTTAGCAATACTTGATGAATATCTCCTTAAGTTTCATAATGATTCCAGATGCGAAATCTCTCTAGGCAGCAAACAAATTCATGTTTGGCGGAAATGATGAATCCAAAAGATGCAGAGTAATAGTTTTAAACATCAGTTTGAAACATTACCAACTACACCATATGAAAGTCTTATAATGCTTATATAGGATTCCAAAAAAACTCATAAGTCCAATGGAGGTTCATGCAGCTGCCAGTATCAAAGGAAGATATCAACCAAAAGTTTCTAAGAAGTCTTCCTCCTTCATGGAGTCAAATTGCTTTAATCATGAGAAATAAGCCAGACATCGACCAGATTGATATTGATGATCTCTACAACAACCTTAGGGTCTATGAAGATGAAATGAAAAGGTCTTCAAGTTCCACATCCAATTCTCAGAACTTGGCTTTTCTTTCTTCTGAGAATACAAGCAGCACTAATGAAGTTAGTACTGTCAGTGGAGATTTTGGAGTTAGTACTGCTGGAGGAACTAGTTCACCAAGTCAGGTTTCATCTACTCCATGTGCTGATGAAGTAATGTGCTCTTTCTTTGCACAACAAACAACCAGTCCTCAACTTGAAAATGAGGATTTGCAGCAGATTAATGAAGATGACCTGGAAGAATTGGATCTTAGATGGCAGGTGGCCATGTTGACTGTCAGGGTGAAGAAATTTATTCAGAAGACAGGAAGGAACTTGGATTTCAAAGGAAAACAACCTGTTGGCTTTGATAAGTCAATAATTGAGTGCTACAATTGTCACAGGACAGGGCATTTTGCTAGGGAATGCAAATCAGGAAGGAACCAAGGGAAAAGGTCATATGGTGATAATGGCAGGAGGAATGCACCAACAAATGAATCTTCATCACAAGCACTGGTGGCTCAAGATGGTCTAGGAGGCTATGACTGGAGCAATGATTTTGATGTAGGACCAGTCAATTATGCTTTAATAGCCATATCCTCTTCAAGCCCATCAAGTTATTCTGACAATGAGGTACAAAACTGTTCTAAACAATGTCTAGAGTCTTTTAAAACTCTTCAAAAGAACTATGATAGTGAAAGAGAAAAACATAGCAGAGCCAGACTAGAAATTCAGGGTTATGAGTTAGCCTTAGAGTCTCTAGAATCTAGAATAATTAGACATGAAAAGAATGAACTGGCTTGGGGTGAAAAATATGAGTTTCAAAACTATGAGCTTAAGTGCTGAGAAGTAAAAATCCAACAACTTCTTAAAATGGAACTATAAACAAGTTGTTAAGGAAATAGATGATTGAAAAGTTAAGATAGAAAAATTGGTAAGAATCATCCAATAGTCTTAATAAAATACTCAACAGTCAAATAAGTGCAAATGATAAAAATGGTTTAGGATATGGCACACTATTGAATGAAATAAATAACAAGTCTGAAACTGATAGTGAGATTAGCATGAGTGTTTTGAGGTCAGGTCAAGTGATGAAGAGATCACACCAGCAAATGATAGGTTCTCCAAATAGAATGGTATCAAGATGTTTCTCTCCAATAACAGGGAACATCCTAACCAAGAGTTTGACATATCATTGCAGTTTTTATATGGAATATGCATTAGAAAAAATCATTGAGTCAAAATAACTGAGCTTAAAACTGAAACTAGTAATCTAAAACTAGTGAGACTGTAGGTAAAACAAATGAAGTAAACATTGAAAAACCTAAGTCAGTCTATGAATCAGTTGTGCCTAAACTAAAGATTAACAAAGATAAAGTCATCATTGAGGATTAATCTCAGATGATGAGGATGATGTGTGCCTTGCTGTAAAACAGTTAGTCCTGTAAAACTAATGAGGGCTCAACAGTTAAAATCAAGTTGATAAAATTGGACACATCCGACATAAGAGGGATTAATTTAAAAAATAAAAGCTTCTTTGTCAGTAAACGTACTGACCCATTTATCAAAAGGATTATGATTCTTTAATGACAAAAAGAGTCCAAACCTAAGCTGAAAATGTGGTCAATACTGGGTCAAAGGAGATCAAACCAGTATGGGATAATTGATAAAAGGTTAATTAATCAACAAATTTATTAATAATTTGAAATACCCTCAAGCAAGAAGGACTTTTGTCCCATCAGGAGTACCAACCAGGACATGTTTGGTTAATCCTGTTAGGCCAAATGGGAAAAGAGCAGTACATACTGTTAGTACTGCTAGGCCTATTAGAATTCTAGACCTGTTAGTACTGCGAGTCCATTTGCAAACCCAAAAATAGCACAAACTGGTAGTGCTATTAGACCAATTTACCCAAGAATGGACAATGTAAGACCAAGAGCCTCATATTCACCATATTTTTTCTTTTTTTTCCAAGAGGTCTTACAACACAAGACCAACCCCCGCTTTATAACCTAAATATTTAAAACAAGATATTAAAATTTCTGGGGTTAAAAATATGACTACTGCTGGGACTAGAGCAGTACTCAGTACTAATAAGGGTAAGGTGGATAATGCCCTTAAGAAGTCAAGGTGGGTTTGGAGGCCCAAGGAAAATTACATAGATCATGAGTCCAAAGAAAAAAGGATCTTACCACTCAAGAAGTTTAAGTATGATTGAACAAAAAGGGATATCCAAGTACTGTGGTGACTTGGGGCCCTAAAGATACTAATTTCTCTTACTTATTGTGCAGGCAATCAAGAAGCATTCTACAAGATCATGCAGTGTGATAGTGTTGCTCAACCATATACTTGGCAACAAAGCTTATCTTTCAGACTATGAAGATTACAATGGAGGCTTTGTGGCTTTTGGAAGTGATCCCAAAGGAGGTAAAATAACGGGTAAAGGTAAAATCAGAACTGCTAATTTAGACTTTGATGATGTCTATTTTGTAGATGAACTTAAGTTTAACCTTTTCTCTGTCTCACAAATGTGTGACAAGAAAAACAGTGTCCTCTTTACTGACACTGAATGCCTTATCCTGTCTCCTAGCTTTAAGCTTCTTGATGAAAGTCAAGTTGTACTTAGAGCTCCTAGACAAAATGATGTGTACAGTTTGGATTTAAAGAACATTGTTCCTTCTGGAGGTATAACTTGTTTATATGCAAATGCAACAACAAATGAGTCTAAAATGTGGCACAAGAGATTAGGTCATGTGAATTTCAAAAATATAAACAAACTTGTTAAGGGACACCTAGTTAGAGGCCTACCTTCCAAAGTTTTTGTGAATGACCACACTTGTGTTGCCTGCAAGAAGGGTAAGAAACATAAGGCCTCATGTAAGGCCAAGTTAGAAAGAACCATCAGAAAGCCCTTAGAATTACTTCATATGGACTTATTTGGACCTGTCTCAGTAGAAAGTATTAATAAGAAAAAGTCCTGATTGGATGTTTGATCTTGATTTTCTAACAAATACAATGAACTATATCCCTGTTAGTATAGAAAATCAGGTTAGTGTGGATGCATGTACACAAGAACATTATGTTGCAGGTTCATCAGAAAAAGATAAGGAACCTACTCAGGAATACATACTGCTTCCACTACACCCTCATAGGCCAAGGATTTCAGTAGAATATGTTGTTCAAGCTCACAAGAAAAACCTTTTTGAAAATTTTTGCCTAAGACAAAGATGTACAAGTATTCAGAATAATGTGCGACAAGAAAGAACAACATACGTTAACAGAAGCTGAACAAGCCTTGAAAGATGATCTTGAGAGGATGATTGCTCAAGAAATTGCTGCTAAAGCTATGGATGATGCTACAAGACAAGCCTTTGAAGAAGAAAAGAAGAGGGCAGCTCAGGCTACCAGTATTAACAAACTTAATACTGGTAGGCCATCTGTTAGTACTTCTAATTCACCATTGGTTAGTACTGCTAACACACCATATGCTAGTGCTGCTAGTACTCCCACTGGTGCAAATACTGGTGGATCGTCATTTGTCTATCTTGGAGGACAAATACCTATTGATGCATCTACTCTCCCTAATGCTGATTTACCCATTGATCCTAATATGCCTGACTTAGAAGATGATTCTGATGTATTTCCAAATGATGGCATATTCAGTGGAGCCTATGATGATGAAGATGTGGGTGCAGAGGCTGATTTCAACAATATGGATAACACCATTGATGTCAGTCCTATTCCCACACTCAGAGTTCATAAGGATCACCCTAAAGGTCAAATTCTAGGAGATCCTAAATCAGCAGTTCAAACAAGAGGAAAGATCCAAAAGGCTTCTTCAGTACAACAAGCTTTGGTAAGCTACATCTATAATCAGAACATAACAAATCATAAGACAACAGAACTGTCTTTAGACATGTTTTTCTCCACCAACACGAACCCAAGACGATATCACAAGCCTTAGAGGATGAAAGCTGGGTTGAAGCAATGCAAGAGGAATTGCTCCAGTTCAAATTACAGAAGGTTTGGATACTTGTTGATTTGCCATTTGGGAAAAAGGCAATTGGCACAAAGTGGGTCTTCAGGAATAAGAGGGATGAGAGGAGTATTGTTGTGAAAAATAAAGCAAGGCTTGTAGCATAAGGGTTTAGACAGGAGGAAGGTATAGACTATGATGAGGTTTTTGCACCTATTGCCAGGATTGAGGCAATCAGGTTGTTTTTAGCCTTTGCATCATTTATGAGATTTCTTGTCTACCAAATGGATGTTAAGAGTGCATTCTTTAGACACTATTGAGAGGAGAATATTTCATCAACCTCTAGGCTTTGTTGACCAGGATATTGAGGTTCCTCAACCTCAGGGTCCTACTATCACCCTTGTAGCAGATGAGGCAACTACCACAAGTGTGGGGGTTGAAACTAAGGGAGCTGCCACTACAACCTCTGGCTTAGATGCAGGGATGTATAGTGGTAACATTCATGAGTCTCCACTCAAGTCCCATGAAGCACCTCTCCTGAAGGTAACACATCAGGAACTGCTGAGGACATTTGCAAACTAAAGAAAATGATTGCCATTTACCTAAATGGAGACAAAGATTGTACAGTTGGAGAAAGAGTTGAAAGAGACAAAACAGACCCTTGGAAATGATGTCCTTACTTTGGTAAAGAAGGCGAAATCTCTTGAAGTGGCTTTGAAGAGAATGTCAAAGAGGGTTATTTTGTCTGACTCAGAGGATGAAGAAACAGAGAATCAGGGGAGGAAAATTCAAGATATAGATGATGATCCTCTAGTTTCTTTGGTCAGAAGAATCTATGAAAGAGAATGAATCATATTTTATTACTCATACAAAGGCTATGCTTCAGGGGAGGTACAGAGGAAGGCATTAGTCCTACAACTGGTAAGCAGCTCAAATTTATCACGGTTTGTTTCTCAGAGTGTTAGTACATAAAAAAAACAAGAGAGAACCAATGTCAGCTAATAAGGGAAAGAATTGGTACTTGTTTGGGATTTCTTTCAGTGCAGCAAAAGAGAGACTTAATTCTGCTGAAGTTGAAGTTAATACTAAAGTTAATCCTGGTAGTGCAGGAGTTAATACTGGTAATACACCAGTTAGTACTCCTAGTGTAGTTCAAATTGTTGAATCACAATTCCTTCTCCAATAAAGGATCAAAGGAAGAAAAGCACATAATAACTGCAGAAGATGTTGCAGGCTACCCAAAAGTAAAAGCTCAGATTAACAAGAAAAAGCTCTCTTGCCAGAAAGCTATGAGGCGTGCAAGCTTTACAGATGAAAAGGCTTCAAGACAAGTTCACATAGATGCTTTGTTGGCTAAGAGAATAACAATAGGAGCATAGACTATCTGAACAACAACAGAACAAAAAAAGCTGGAGTTCAAGAAGCAGCAATACCAATACTATACCAAGAGGATTGGAACACCCTCAAGCCAGTCTTAAAGCAAATGCAGTAATTAACCAAGAGTCACAAGGAAAAATTGTTTTAGTGATGATTATGCAAAGAGGATGGTGGCCATGATAATCGGAAAATGAAGTACTAATGCAGAGCAGAAGGCTAAGGCAGAGAGAGACAAACCCATGACACAAACACAGCAAAGAGACTATATGAGTACCTTTCATTAAGAAAAAGCTCTTGGAAAATGGCTCAGTTGAATAGAAGCTTATCTTTTGAAGAGCTCAGGTGAATTTGAAAAGCTAATGAGGAGCATTGAAGTTTTGTCTATGGGAATCAGAAGAAAGAGTAAAGAATCAGGTGTACAGTTGGGAGCAAGAGTCTTCAAAGAAACAAAAGACGGTTGGTAATGAAGAGGTTCCAGATATAAAGTAAGTGTTCAGAACCCGGATGTTGCTAAGGAGGAAGGGATTGAAAGGCCAATAAAGAAGAGAGGAAAAAGAAAGAAGCAAATTGCTAGGAAAGGTATACATGTTGACAAGACTGCATAGTATGAAACTAAGGAAGAAAGGGAAGCACACATGAAGGACAAAGTCACAGATTCTTCATCAGGTTCTGATATTGGAATAGATGCTATCCCAACTGCTACAAAACCTCCCAGTGTTGTTGATTGGAAGATCATTCCTCAACCAGGTCAAAAGGCTGTTTATCAGATTATAAGGAGAGATGGATCTGATAAAATTTATATGAGTTTTGGAGCCATACTTAAAGATTTTTCAAGAGATGATCTTACAGAGCTGTACAGGTTGGTGATAAAGAAGTATGGAGCTAATAGACCTGAAGAAATGTATGACAGAGTACTTTGGGGTGATCTCAAGACTATGTTTGATCCACCTCTTAGTGATGATGCTATCTGGAGTTGGCCACTTCAGCAGAAGATGGTCAATTGGAGGTATTATGATTCTTGTGCAGTACATTGCTTAACCTTGGATGCATCTACTATATATATGTTAGCAGATAGAAAATATCCTTTATCAAAAGATGCTTGCCAAGCAATGCTAAATATGAAGCTTAAAGGAGGAACAAAGGATGAAGTTTGTTATCAACTTCTGAAGATGATTGAGAAGCAAGCTGGGATAAGATAGTTTGGAATATGATGGGATTCTCAGTAGCTGTAAGTATGTTTTAGGAAACTATAGGCTAAGATGGAGTTGAGAAGGATTGTTTGAGTGTTGGTTTAATTACCACACAACAAATGGTCATCAGTTCACCATGTCTAACAGACTTCAAGAACTGGCTAGTCCAAAGCAAACGACTTTGGTAAAGACTTCTCAAGCCCTTGTCTTTTCTTTTCCTCTTTTCTTCTTTTTATATAAGTTTAGGGTTTGGCAATTTCAGCCCCTAAACTTATATTTCTTTGACTTTGGCCCCGGGGTTGACTTGGGTTGACTTTGACTTTGACCAGTTGACTTTTCTGTTGACTTTTTGACTGGATTGACTTTCCGGCTTTGATTTGGCTTTGTCTTTCACAGTCTTTTCCATTCCGAGTCCAGTTTTGTCGTTTTGGCTTTGTTTTTCGTCCTTTTCTTGGTTATCCGTTCCTGCACAATACATTTAGCAAAACAAGCGTATCTTTGGCATTTTAAGTCCGTTTTTGATTATTTTAGCTCGTTTTTAAAGGTAAAATGTATGTGTAATTAAGCACATACCACAATTGCTTTAGGAGCTGAACCTCCAAAATTAAAGAAACCTAAAATGAAATCTGATTCAGCCATCTCATCTGAGGAAACTCCCTCCAAGAAGAACCCTACTAAAGCTAAGAAACATGTGTTAGGAATTAAGTACTCTAGACTTAATTCTGTTAGTAATACAGTTAGTTCTGCTAGTACACATGTTAGTACTGGTAGAAGAGTTAGCATAGTTAGTACTGGTAGTGTATTATAGTTAATACTGACAGTATAAAGATGTTAATACTGATAGTTAAAGTTAGTACTGTTATGTTATAGTTAAGTCTGCTTATGCAGAAGATAGTTAGAGTTAGAGATATGAATGAGATATCTTAGGAAAGGATATGCATTATCTCTATACGCGTTTTGTAAATCCCATTAGGGTTTCCTTGATGTATAAAAGGAACCCTAGGCATAGTTAGAATATACAGATCTATAGAGATCAATTAGAAATTATAGTTTGTAATCAAGGCAGATTCAAGCTATAATATAAAGTGTGAGTTTGATAGAAGATCTCTTGTGTTTGCTTAATACTGTTCTTCTTAGCATTGTTGATTAGTTTCGGCATAATCAATAGTGTTTAATTAGTGTTTCATTATTGTTGCTTTAGATTTATCTAAAGTAACAAACCTTTGCAAGGTAAAGGTTCAAGATCTATTTAGTAAGGGATCCAACAAGTAGTATTAGAGCTTATGTGGAAACTCTGAATAAGAAGAACTCCATTATTTGAAGCAGATTTACAATCAAACCAGTAAGATGGCAGAACAAGACTCTCCTCCACCAACTATAACAGCAATGAAAATCCCTATCATCAAAAAGGGAGAATATGATATTTGGAGCATGAGAATGCGACAATATATCTGTCACACAGATCATAACCTATGGGATATAATTGTCGATGGAGATCTCCAAGAAGAGGTTGCACCAGCAGGAGAACAATCT
>BQNB010167703.1:0-13967 GCA_026074375.1 Tanacetum coccineum
TTTTGAAAGTTGTTTTTATAAAGAAAAATAGAAAAATAAAACACAAGGGCCATTTTTGCAAATTCCCAAAACCTCTTTTTACCCTTTTTAGTTATAAAACAGCAGGGACCTGATTTGCCATTATAGGATGGTTTAAGGAAAAAGATGTTTGGAGTGTGTGTGAAAGAATGAAATCACTTGTTAGATAAGAAGGTTAAACAAGTGATTAGATAGAATGGGTTGTAGGAGTGTATAGAGGAAGTGAGGACTTGTACATGTGAGGAATACACGAGTTTGTAAAATATTTGTATAGGTAAGGAAGTGAGAAAAGTCAAAGTATAATTAACTTCCAAATACCACAAACTTAATTAGTCATTTAAACTTTAATCCAAGATAATCAACATTGGATTTGATCACTAATCATCTTGATGAAAACAAGCTAAGTGCTTTGCATCTTAAGTAAAACATATCCCATATCGGGAAAGAATGCGTTTACGCAAAGTGACCTTTGACTTAGTTTGACCAATAGACCCGTTACATGATCTGGATTATTATAAATCCGGATTAAGGTCAAATGATTTCTTTTGCTTGTCGGTATGTTGAACGTATGATCATACTAGGTTTAGAAAGAAGTTTCGGCCTTGGCTAGAGGCGTTTGATAAAGGTTTTGAGGATTTGAGTTGGCATTTTATAGAAAAATAGGATGATTTGTTCTTGCTCCCTCTAAGGTCTACAACCACATTTGGAGTGTTCCTAAATGCACAACTATCCAACAACAAACCACGTACCTTTATTGAGGTTTTCCCACATGTGTCGGGTAAAGTAGGGACAACCGACAATTGCTAAATCCCGCAAAATGGATTTCGCGTGGGCGCGCTGACACACTCTGATGCGGGCCTAGCGCACGCAGATGGTAAAAATCTGGTTTAGCGGAATTAAGCTAACCAATTGGATTTTATGTTTTCCGAATGTTATTTGTCATTGTTAAAACATAAAAGATATCCTAGTTAATGTTTCACCAACAAAATCCATTGTTGATTATCATGGATTAAAGTCTAAATGACTAAATAAATTTGTGGTATTTGGAAGTTAATCATACTTTGAGTTTTCTTACTTCCTTACCTATAAATGTTTTTAGCAAACTCACATGTATTCCTTACATGTACAAGTCCACACAATCCTACAACCCACTCATCCTAAATCACTTGTTTACATCTCTTACCCAACAAGTGATTTCATCTCTTCCAAAACACACTCCAAACACCTTCTTCCTAAACAATCTTATAATCACATATGCCCACTCTTTCCTCTCTTATTGGAAATGTGATTATTAACCCAAATGAATCCTTTGATTTCATCCTTATCTTCATCATCTTCATCTTCAAACCATTAAGCCTAAGCTTTCCTATACATAAACCTTCTCTAAACAATCCTTAAAATGCCAACTCACGTGTTCTTACACAATGTGCTATCCTTGTACTTGTTTTACCTTATGTTCCCTACATTCCAAACAATATATCCTCCACACCTTTTCAAAACATTCTCGACCACTAATTCACTATTTACCTTCTACATAAAATTTAAATTTCACACACACACACACATCTTCATCCTTACCTTTGATCAATATATGTCATTAATCCAAGTCGCCACAATCTTCTCATCTCCATCCTTGGATTGAAACTCAAACACAACAAACATAACAAACACACTTTCTCCTCTACCTTTAATCAAACCACCTCATCAATCTAATATACCTCATTCTCTTCTTAACCATTAGATTAAACTCTTATCTCAAACAAACACACCTCCTCTCACAAACGTACACTTCTTCCTCACACAGCAAACACAACCCTCTTATCACCCTTGATCTTGCCAGTACATACCTCTTTTCTTTACATCTTCACCCTCCATTTCAAACAAAGATCAAGAGGCTCCCTTGTGTCACATCATGACAACTCATGCACAACTCATACCTTCTCATCCAACATGTACCTAAATGAATTTGAAATTCAAATTTCAAATCTTCCCCCTATCTCTCCAAGCAAAGAATATTCCAAGAATATTCTCGTGTACCCTAACTAGCTATTTTAAATCTTTAGTTGGATCCCAACTAAGCTAAGTTACACTTTGCGGAATACCTAAAATACCCCTTCCTGACAACCCTTTTCTCTCTTTTACATTATTGGATAAGCAAAACACTTTTAATACTTCACAAATGTTTTATCAGATGGCTATTTGAGTTTGTTGACCCAAAGTATAAGAATGATTGAAAGGTCATAG
This sequence comes from Tanacetum coccineum, assembly GCA_026074375.1. NCBI lineage: Eukaryota > Viridiplantae > Streptophyta > Magnoliopsida > Asterales > Asteraceae > Tanacetum > Tanacetum coccineum. Next base: position 2,263 of record BQNB010167703.1, read on the forward strand.
CGTGAAGTACAATTGGGGGTTTAACAAGTGTGGGTATTTAAAACACCAAAGTCCCGAAGAAGAAAATCTTAGGATTCTAGCGCGCTTGCCACGCGCTGACGCGTGGGTAGCGCGCCAGACTCAAATTATTTTTAACAATTTATGACTCTTGGCCTATAAATACCCACCCTTGGCCTTTGTATTCCTCACCTCTTGAAAACATTCTATAATCTCTTTTCTCTTCTTTAATCCTCTAAGTTTCACACCTTTTGTGTTCTTAATCTTCTTTTCAATCATCTATTAAAGAACACACATCACCGTAAGAGAGCCACACAAGTACCAAATCTCATACCTTTTCTTTAGAATCAAGTCTCTAGGTTAGGTTAGGACCTAGTTTATCTATCTTATTTCAATCAATCGAGTTGTAAGGGAAGTCTTGTATCTGTTGGATCAAGCCTAGATCATTGGGGATCTGGTTGGGAGTTTGGTAAGTTTCCAAGGGGAGGTTGGTAGAGTTCCTAGTTGATCTAAGTGATCCTAGAGGTTAAGTATAATCACGGGTTCTTAGGGGTGGATTCCAAGGGCAGAATACCGTAGGTAGTAACTCTTCTTGTAAGAGCATCGGTCCATTTGTATGAAAGCTAGTGGAGTTAAATTGTAATACGGTTTGTAATCTACCATAAGGATTATACTATTATAGTATAGGAGTCGTAGATTCGTAATTGGATATACGAAAGGACTAAACCCCCTTCCCAAACCAGTATATATCATGGTGTCTCTTCTTCTCTCCTTTTCTCTCCATCTACTTATTGTTCTTTCCACAAAGTAGATTAGTACACCACTCGGCTCTTTCAAGACTTAAAGTTTATAAACTTCAAAGAAGTCAATAAAACCAAATTCACCCCCCTTTACGGTTCTACAATTGGTATCAGAAAAGCTTAATCATGTTTTAAGCGTTAAAACCTTCCTGAGAAATCATTTTAAGTTGAAAACTTCTTTTTCAAAAATTTGAAATCCTAACTCCAATTTTTTAAAAAGTTAAGTAAAGAGATCCATTGGATTTTGAGGGGGGGTCTATGAAAAGACCACGCTAGCTAGAACCCCAATGGGTTATTATTTTGGAAAGCGCCCGCCTTTGAGAATTACGTAACACAAAGATATTGACTTATGACAAGTCATCCAAAATTACAATTTCTACTATGAAGTTGAAGACTCTGAAACTAAGCTATTGAAGGAAACGCCATATGAACTTCTTGAAGATGACCAAAAGAAGAAAATTGGTAAGAACAATGAAGCCAAGATGACTCTTTATAATGCGCTACCCCAGAAAGAGTATGAAAGAGTTTTCATGTGTCAAACCGCCAAGGAGGTTTGGCATACACTAATCATCATTCACCAAGGCAATTCACAAGTCAAGAATTACAAGATTGATCTCTCACTTAAGAATATGAGAATTTTTCAATCTCTAATGAAGAAACTATTGATAGCGGCTTCTCTCGATTTAACGCTATTGTGACTAGTCTAAAACTTTAGATCCGACTACACAAAACAAGAATCAGTGAAGAAAGTTTCTTCGTGCTATTCTATTGAAATGAAGAGCCCAGGTGATGGTCATTGAAGAAGTGATACGGTAGTCGTAGGACTTCAACAAGAAGTTTTATAACTTCCTAGGCAGTGTACCTAACCGTTACAGTGTAGTATAGGTAAGACTCGGGGGTTGTTATCGTTCTCTAGGGGAATAGGTTGGGAAGGCTTGATCTCGGGTCCTAATAAAATTCTAAGGGTTGAGAGAGGATTATTTTTGTATTTTCATGTTTATAGGAAACCAGGTAAATCATATAATAAAAGATTGTGTTCATTTAAATAATAAACTAAATAATAAACTAAGCTACTGGTGATAACAATATAATAAAAGATTATATTCATTTAATCATGTATTATTCCCTAGATTGCTTCTCCTAGTTTTGTTGCTTTGTCACATTTTTTGTGCTAGATCTAATAGGTATTTCCATAAGTCATGAACAAACTTACACGGAACCCGCCATCTATTTTAATATTCTGTTAAGGCACAACACAAAGAAGGTAGTAGAAGACAATACCAAGACCCCCAAGAGGTATATTAAATGCATGTAAATATATTAAGATTTGGATCAACCATATTAGAGTGGCAAGTAGTATGAAGACTGTTAACCCGAAGGTACCTTACTACACAATACATGTTTTCCTAGACATATCAACAGCGAATACAGACAAAGAGCTTGTTTTTTTCTAAGACCTAACATGCATATTCCATCACAAAGGCAACACTACTAAGAACTAACATTCTAGTGCTTCATACAATCAAAAAGAACACAAAAGAAGGTTTAGCCAAGCATGTTAAAGATAAAGCAAGAACAATAATGAATCATACAACAAGACATATTGAATGATTAAGATAGTCTTACTTGATTAAAATATGAATTGAAGGAAGTATAATAGGGGTTTGAAGCCCTAAAATCATCCTAAATAGTTGCAAAACGAACTAGGGTTTGTCCCTTTATTCTACCCTAAAGTTACATACTTAAAACCCTAAAAACAGATTTGTATATATAGATAAATCACTGCGATGGCGTTGCATTTTAATTGTGATGATGTCGTGAGTAGAATATTCTAGATCTGTGTATGATTCGGTGCGTGCTGACACCATCATGAAATGTTATGACGCCGTCACTAAGTGGGTTGTGACGGCGTCGTGTAGAATTGGTGTGACACGTCTCCGCCGCTATGATACAATCTTGAGAGATTTTTAGTGTAGTCTGTAGTCCCTTGTCGTTTCTTCTTTCCTCTAAACGAGCCCAAGTCACGTGTATTTCTTCCAAATGCCTTCCAAATGCTAAATACCTAAAAAGGAACGATTAAGTACCTATTTTGGGCATAAATGCACGATTTAAGGGGTTAAACGACCCTGAAAAAGTGTATAAAATGACACCTCATCAAATACCCCTACACTTTGGATTTGCTTGTCCTCAAGCAAATGGGCTTTTCTACCTAGACAATAACAATATGAGGTTTAATTAATCTACTCTTTAAAAGTATTTTACAACACAACCTTCTAGACCTCGTAATTAAAACCACATAAAGCATACACAGCACCTCGCATAAGTGTTTGGTGATCTCTTTTCACTGGTGTATAGTAAAAACTATAACTAAAGGGGAAATGGAAAATCAACCACTCATTATCTGCATAGCATATGAGATACCATAAAGGCTTGTAAATGATCAAACCTCAATTGCTAGGCGCAATCATTAGTTCATTACTATCTAAAGAGGTCCTTTTCAAAGGATTAGGGGGTGTAGGTAGTAAGATATACATATAATGAAAATGAAAACGGATGGGAATATATTTGGTGTGGCATTGGGTAATTTTAGAGCGTTAAGGGGAAAGCTAATTTATTTACTACGAATACACACTTGGTTTAGTTGTTAAGCAAAAGACACGAAGAAGATATACAAACTCTACACAACTCTACATCAATCTCTTTCTTTTTCTTTTCTATTTTTTTAATAACATAATATAATACATCATAACTTGGGGTTTACAACACGTACACCTACACTTGAGCTTTTACATACTCGATATTTACAATCCCACTATGACCAATTTGAGGGGGATCAAAATAACATGTAGATCATCTAAGAACAAATAATAGGTTATTACTTAACTTTTCTTCCCATCTCTTCCCCAGTCATCCTATTCTTCTCTGCGAAATAAGATACTACCACAATGAATCCCCCAATCGTCCCAAAACTGTATTTACAAGGATAGGGACTTAGCAACCGTGTACTTAATAATTAGCTTGGGTTAAAAACAATAATGTACTAAAAATGAGTACATACAAGGTGGGCTAAGGCGATTTGGGTGTAACGATTGGTTTAAGGGTAACAATGCTCTTCATTAATAGTCTGGCTTAACCAGAAAATTACAAGAACCATGAAAAAGGATAGGCTCGGAGGGTTGTACTAGGGGTATCCTGCACTAAAAATGAGTGCATGGAAAGGGTGCGGGATAGTTACATGATCGGTGTGACCATCATAACAATTACATGTTTAAAACATAGCTTAATCCTAATGCCTCTTATCAAGCAAATCCTAACACTAACTATGCGGTCTCAGGATGCATCACAATAACAAGTCCTAGAATTTAATATACTACGGGTACAATCTCATAATCCTAAAGTAACCAATACCAATATTCTAGAAAAGGCAACAAAACCACGCATACACATCCGTAACGACGGAATAGACACACATGATTGCTCACTCCTTAAATTGAACAAGCTTAAAGGTAATAAATATCTAAAGGCAACCCTTACATTATTGGGGGTGGAATTTTAGGGACTTTATGCTAGTAATATAAATCCTGAACGATGAAACACAATTAAAACTGGGTTATTTTTTTGTCGGTATGTGTCATAATTTTTTTTAAATTTGGGTCAAAATTACCTCTTATGCTATGTTTTGATATAACACCCACGAGCCATAAATTTAAGGACAAAGCAAATGGCAAATGAATGAATAGTTTCTAAGGCTTATTCCCCCCCCCCACACACACTTAAGTTGAACATTGTTCCTAATATTCTTAAAAGTACCCGTAAAATGAATAAAGGGGAAAGAAAACAAGTAAAAGAAACTAGTACTCCCCTGGTTTGCTCAATAATGAAGAAGAAACATGCGATAACTGGTTTAAAAAAATCGCCCTCATCGATAATCATCTAATGAAAAACATCAAAGATCTTCCCCAATTACTTCTCATCAAATATAACCTGTAATCAAAGACAAAGACAACTACACCAAGCGTAAAATATGTGATATAAAAATATACAATGTGAATTTAGGGTTTGACTCAATAAAGCAGTAAAGATAGGATAAGAGAATTGTCAAACTTATTGGTTTTGCAGGTTTATAACAGAAGAGTACATATTTTAAATGTTATGCAAGTTTTACTTCCAAAAATATTTAAAAACTTTAAGTTTTCTAGACCTGGGCGTTTGACGCCGTCATGGGTATCCTGACGTCGTTACAGGTGTCATGGTGACGGCGTCGCGTGTAAATCGTGACGCCGTCTCCACGCTCTGTGAAAACAAAATTTTTGTTTATGATGAAAAATTTCTTGCACTTGATTCCATGAGTTAATTCCTGTACAAATAGCTACATAAAACCTGAGATTTGACAATTTACTCATATGACTTCAAACTGACGCGAATTAATTTAAACAATTTATTTAACATGCTTGAACTTTGGTTCAAAAAACCGGATAAATTCCCCTACACTTATTATTTTCAAAATACCTTTGATTGAAATTAAGATGAGGTTAAAAACAAAAACAAAGCATGATTACAAGATTGGGGTTCGAACATGATAGAATAAAATGAAAAGAATAAAACACATGACACTCTTAATGTGTGGGAAAAATAAATATTGGGTTGCCTCCTAAGCGCTTTTCTTTATTTTACGAGTCTTGTAGCTAGACTTAAAGTCACGCGTTCTTACCTGTTCTTAGAAGTGGTCCAAGTCAATGATATCCCTTGGAATTTCTCTTTCGAAGAGCTTCCTAGTGGTGGGGATTGAGTGTAGGGTTTTGGTAAACTCCTCTCCATCTGGGTCGATTAGTCTAATCTTGGCGTGCCATGCTCCATCTCCATTTTTAGGTGATTTGTCCCAGTTAATCGGGTTTTTAATTAGGTCCTCTAATTCCCACATATTACTTTTAAGGTTAATGGGTATGGCTCCTAAAAATTCTACCATCCTCCTAAACACTAAGGTATCCTTAAAAGGATTGAGCTCGACATCTCTATCAATTTCCCATTCTCCGGGTAAATGGTAGTTTAAGAAGTTCTTCCTAGCATAATAAGGGGTTCATGCGCCTATTCCATTCGAGTGAGGTCTTGGTTTGTATGACTCCCTTTTCCCAAGTGTGGTCCAATACGGTGCTTCCTCCTCACCTTAGTCTACTCCTTTTACTCCGAATACTAACCTAGTGATTCCTTCTTCTACCGCTATTTTAGCCATCCTACAATCTATAACCGCGTTGGCGGTAGCTAGGAATCCTCTTCCTACTAGCAAAGGGTTTTTAGGGTCCTTCTTCATATCAATCACGTAGAAATCATTTAATAGTTTGAGTTTCCCTATGTGGACTTCTACATCCTTAACAATTCTAAACGGGGTATGATTTTGGTTCCATCATCCGCACCCAAGGGTTTGATATGGTCAGTCTCTTCTAATATCCCGATGTTAAGCTTTTTGGAGAGGGTAAAAGTGGATTATGTTTATAGCATGATCCTATATCGCCACAGGTGCCAAGGTTTTGAGTCCCCTAATCTACAAGGTAGAGTGAATAGTCTGAGGTCTTCCATTTTTGTAGGTACTTCTCCTTAGAGGAATGCTGATTCGTTTTTGTCTAGTTCTAAGATCTCTACATATTTATCCAATATAGCATTATATATTAGGGCGTAAGCTAGGACTTCAAGAACCGGTAGGTTAAGATGCAAATCCTAGAATTCATCTTGAAGAGTTGGTTCGGGTTCTTTCGGTTGTTGTGTTTTGATCCCCATCCTGGTTTGCGGCAGGTTTGTCTGGGAAATGTTTGCATCCTTGGAATGTGCCTTGATAGCATTATATGAGATGGGCGTGATATGAGGCCGTTGAGGATTCAATTGTCAGGTAAGAACTAGCAGACAAAACTGGAAAGGTACTCTCAGTTTTTTTGGGATTCTTAACCGTATCGCATGGTAGTGTGCACGCTATTTCGATCAGTAATGGCCTATCAGCACAGTGTTCACTTTTGTTAGTCATCTCACTTTGTTGTTGTTTGAAATCGGCTTCAAACTTGGACAATCTAGCGTCTTGAGATGCAATGAAATTGGATACCAATCCTTCAAGGTTTGATTGATTGATAAAGCTTCTAGGATTGTTGTTGAAAGAACGGTTTGGGATTGAACCGTTGGGTTGGAACCGATTAGGTGGGTTTGAAAAATTATTTTGAGAATTTTGGGGTTGTCTCCACCTATGGTTTGGGTGACTTCTCCATGATGGATTATAGGTGTCACCAAGATTGTTTTGCTCACGCTTGATAGTATACCACTTACCTCCCGCTTCATCGGTACGCGAGGATGCGTATTTAACAAAGGCTTGTTCGGGATCTTCCATGCAGTACTAAGTGTCGTGGGGACCACTACAGATCTCACATGGGGTAGTGATTCTGTTCACTTGAGTAGGGTTGTGACAAGAGCAAGATGAGCTTCCATCAAGCGTTGGACTTGATTTTCGAGCTCGGTGAGGCGACAGTCGGATGTACATAGGACATCTTGAGGCAAAGCGATTGCCTTGACCGGCTTAGCGAAATCCCTTGGGTCGTTCCAACTTTCATTGTCATAGAGGGCGAGGTCCTCTAATAATGCCCAGGATTCTTTGGCGTTTCGGTCATGAAGCTTACCACCGGCCGATTGGTCAATGGTTCGTCTTGTGATGGGATTGACATGTTCATAAAAGATTTGGACTTGGATCCAAAGATCGATGCCATGATGAGGGACGTTTTGGAGTAAGTCCTCGAAACGAGTCCATGCTTCGGATAGAGATTCTCCATGATGTTGTTGGAACATCAAGATATCATTGCGGAGTTTTGCGGTCCTTCCTGGTGGAAAGAATTGAGCAAGGAATCGGGTAGTAAGATCCTCTCATGTGGAGATGGATACTGCTGAAAGGCGTTCAAACCAATTGCTAGCTTGATCGCGTAGGGAAAATTGAAATAAACGCAGGCGCGTTCTTTCCCTATTTTCAACATCAAGGTCAAGTGAGTCCACAAGTTTAAGAAAGAACTTGAGGTGTTGGTTTGGATCCTGGGACCGAAGTCCGTGGAATGAGCATCCGTTTTGCACCAACCGGATGGTGTCGGATCGAAGAGGTACCACGTTGTTCCCTTTGGGGAGCTCGATGGTATTCCTATAGCCCTCTTGGCTTGGTTTGAAGTAATCTCCTAGAGTACGGATAGGATTCTCGTCTCCCATGGTGGTTGACGAGAATGGGTTACGAAACAAATAACACGAAGAAAAGATAGACTACAAGAAAGCGAATGTGCGGGAATTAAATTCTTACTTGAAAGGATTCAAGCAAGTAGAACTAATCTAAACTATGATCAAAACCTAACTATTCCTCGGCAACGACACCAAAAACTTAACGTGCGGTCGTCGTAGGACTTCTACACAAGAAGTTCTACAACTCCCTAGGCAGTGCACCTAATCGTTGTAGTGTAGTATAGGCAAGACTCGGGGTTGTTTATCGTTCACTCGAGGAATAGGTTAGGAAGGCTTGATCACGGTCTAACAGAATTCTAAGGGTTGAGGGAAGATTCTTTTTGTATTTTTATATTTTATAAAAGCAGGTAAAATCATATATTGGAGAGAGTGGTTTGGTTTTAGCTATTTAAACTAAATAATAATCTAAACTAAGGGTGATAACAATAAGATAAAAGATTGTGTCTATTTAATCATGTATTACTCCCTAGATTGCTTCTCCTAGTGTTGTTGCCTTGTTACACATGTGATGATCTATGTAATTATTTCCTAAAGCATGAATGAATTACACGAACCCGCCGTCTACTTATTATGCCGCTAGAGCAACGCACATGCATGGTAGTATGAAGACTATTACACGGCCCCTAGGAGTTTACTAAGTGAATGTGAAATACATTAAAAGTGGATCAACCATATTAGGGGCAAGGTAGTATGAAGACTGTTACCCAATGGTATCCTTTCTATACAATCACGTTTCCCTAGACATATCAACAGCGATGCAGACAAAAGCTGGTTTCTAAGACCTAACTGCACATCCATCACAAGAAGCAACACCACCAAGATCTACATTCTAGGTTTCATATAATCATAAATAAACACAATAGGAGGTTTAGCCAAGCATGTTAAGAATAAAGCAAGAACAATAAATCAAACAACACATAGACATATTGAATGATTAAGTAAACCTTACTTGATTAAAACATGAATCGAAAGAAGTACAATAGGGTTTTTAGGCCCTAATATCGTCTCCTACAGCTGCTAAACGAACTAGGGTTCGTACCCTCTTTTTATTCTAAAGTTACACACTCAAAACCCTAAAATCGGGTTTGTATATATAGGAAAAACGACGCGACGGCGTCGCGTTTTAGTCATGACGCCGTCGTAAAATGAATCTTCTAGATCTGCGTTTAAGTCGGTTGCAGGCTGACGCCATCTTGAAATATGTGACGCCGTCACTTGATGAGTTGTGATGGCGTCTAGTATGGCTTGTGACGCCGTGTCCAGGCTCTGTGAGCACAAATCTTCAAGAGTCTTGGTGTTGGTTCGTAATCTTGACCGTTTCTTCTCCAAATGAGCCCACGTCACGTGTAATTCATCCAAATGTCCTCCAAATGCAAAATACCAGAAAAGGAACGATTAAGTACCTATATTAGGCATAAACACACGATTTTGGGGGTTAAACGACCCATAAAAAGTGTATAAAATCACACCTCATCACATATATGATTTTATCATATGTAATTTATTAGTAATATCATATATGATTTTAAATATCATATATGATTTAAGACTAATATCATATATGATTTCTTATGCAAGTTTCAACTACGAAAAAAAAGACAAAAAATTTTTTTCGCTTATCGATTAACAGTTTGAGAGATACTAATATTTCAAAAAAATGAGGAAAATGGTTTTTGGGTTTAATCTTATCCATTGGATCAAGATGGAGATGGAGGGTGGGGATCTGTCACTTGGTATCCACATTAACTTTGGTATCCAAATGAACTTAAATCTTATATTTAATGATCTTCGAGTTTTGATAATAACAAATATATTGTCCTACTACGTAAAAGTTTACATAAACAAGTTATTTAGTTGTAAGTTTACTTGACGACAACAAATCACTTAATGTATGAATATGACATTATAAAGCGTAGTTAATGATCAAAGAAAAAAAAATCTTGCATTCAAACCTAATCAATTGCATAAACCTTTTCTAATCAAATGATTTCTAAAAAACACATGATCAATTAAGCTAGTTATATTAATCATGTAAGACAAAATAAGATTAACCATAAGTGGAAACAATCTTTCTGAATCTTTCTAAATCTTCCAAAATCTAGAAAATCTTTCCTTATTTATGTTAAGAAATATTTTCTTTTAGAAGAATCTAATTAATCTGATTAAAAAGTACAAAAGAATATGTTAAGATTTAGGGTTAATCACTAAAATAAAAAATCTGGCCAGCTGCACCTTACGGATCTACCTAAACCAAAGACGGATACAAGGTATGGTGGATTCATAGATCCGTGTGTCCTGACAGCTAGACCGGATTTGAATTTCAAATGTTGGCTATAAATACCAACCTTATGTCTTCATTTTAGACAACATTTTCCAATATTTTTCTCTCTTCTATAATTATATTTTACATTCTTTGATCATTATACTTGTCACTTCACGCTCGAGTAGTAGCTGTTGTTGTTTGAAAATTCTACTAAGGGTAGATGAATATCCTAGTTACCACAAAATCAATTACATAATCTCTAAGCATATCTTCTAGTGTTTGAATGGTACACTCACTTTGGCCATCGGTTTGGGGATGGTAAGCGGTACTCAGATCCAGTTGCTCTCCTAATGCTTTCTGTAGCGATAGCCATATTCGTGATGTGAAATGACTGTTACGATCAGATATAATTGACATGGACACAGCATGCCTTGCTATGATCTCGTTGATGTACAATTTTGTAAGCCTTTCGATTTGTAGTCTTCATGGATAGCTAAGAAATGCGCAGATTTGGTTAGTCGATCGACTATGACCCAAATCGCGTCATGTCCGCTACTGGTTCTCGGCAATTTTATTATAAAGTCCATAGTGATATTCTCCCATTTCCACTCGGGAATCTTTGTCTGTTGGAGCAATCCCGAGGGTTTCTGGTGCTCTGCTTTGACTTTAGAGCAAGTCAAACACTTACTCACATACAAAGTGATATCCTTCTTTATTCTGAGCCACCAATATAAGTCTCGTAAATCATAGTACATCTTGTCTGCTCCAGGATGTACAAAATACTTTGTAGTATGGGCTTCATTCATTATCAAAGTTCTCACATTTCCATAAACTGGCACCCAAATTATCTCAGCAAGATACAATCCGCCATCTTCTTTTCTCTCGAACTGTTTGTCCAATCCTTTCAGCATTTCTGCCGGAGTGTTGGCGCCCTTAGAAGCTTCGCTCTAAGCTTCCAGTATCCTAGCCTTAAGGCTAGAGTGAATTGCCATACTCATAGCTCGAGCTCGTCTCGGTTTCATCCACTCCTTCCTGCTTAAAGCATCAGCTACTACGTTCGCTTTACTTGGGTGGTAGCGAATCTCGCAGTCATAATCGCTGAAAAGTTCTATCCATCGTCTCTGATGCATATTTAATTATTTTTGGTGGAATATGTGTTGAAGGCTTTTATGATCAGTGTAGATAACACTCTTAGTTCCGTATAAATAGTATCTCCATATTTTGAGAGCAAATACCACTGCGCCTAACTCCAAATCATGAGTGGTGTAGTTCTTCTCATGGATTTTGAGTTGTCTGGATGCGTACGCTATTACTTTGTATCTCTGTATCAATATGCAACCAAAACCTTGGTTCGATGCGTCACAGTAAACTATAAAATGATCTGCGCCTTTGGG
>BQNB010167704.1:0-13967 GCA_026074375.1 Tanacetum coccineum
TCACTACTCTTGTACTCTTCATTTCTAAGAAATAAAGCAAGTTGAGTTTAGTTTGTTCTCAAGTTTTCATGTAATAAGCTGAATTTAGCTAATAAGCTTGAAATAAGCTGTTTTTAGCTTATTCTATTTTCTTTTGTTCTAAAGTTGTTCAAAATTTGTTAAAATCCTTTTAAATACTGTTTTTGTCTCTTATTGTTCAAATTTTGTTCATTTGAATGCAATTAGATTGAGTTTGAAAGCAATAGGGAGTAATAAGCTCAAAGAAGCTTATTGAGCTTTAAGCTCTTGGTTTAGAGGCAAGGTGCCATTAGGACTGAGTTTTAAAGCTACTCACTCAACAAGAGTGGCTAGGGTCAGAGACTTCAATTCAAAGGTGTGGTTGACTCTAAAAGTCAACAAGAGAATGTCAAAACTCTTTACATAGTTTAGAGTTTCAAAGTTATCAAGTTTAAAATAGGTTTTGCAAGTTAGTTTGTAGTGTTTCAAAATTTATAGCTTAAATAACTTGTTCTAGCACCAAGACAGTTAGTAGTGGTAAGTAGTTTTAGACTTAAGAGATTTTAAGCATTTTGGAATTCAAATTTGGTTAGAGTACACTTAGATACATTTAGCTAGAAGGTTTATGAGTTCTAACCATAGTTCTTAGCCTGCACTTAAAGATTACCAAGTATATCAGTATAGCAGCAGTATTAAATTAGTTAATACTGCTGTTGCTCACTACTTTTCTAGTCATCTTTAACTCTTGAAAGTAATTAGTTAGAACTTAGCTTTAAGCATTTTAATAGTACTACATAAGCTCTTTAAAATTCATCTTTTAATTTTCATTTTTAAGCTTTTAGTCTAGCTTTTAGGTACTTGCAAAAGTGGTATAGCAACAGTTTAGATTTTCAGCTTATTTTCTTTTTTGATTTCTAAGTTCTAGTTGTTTTAACCAAAAACCTTTTATCTAGGTTTATTCAAAGTTCATAGGAGAGCTTATTTGCAAGTAGTTTCTTAGGAATTAGTATTAAGTAGTTGTTATCTAGGTTGAGCGCTTAAATTTCAGTTCTAAGCCTGAACTTTCACTTTTTAATAGCAAATTTTCTTAAAACTTGTTAACTTTTAGCTTATTGCTTTTTAGAAATCTAGCCTATATCATAGCTTTTTTATAGCAACTTTTGGTTTTAATTTTCATTTAGAAATAAGTTAGATATAAGCCAAATTCTAGAAAAGTTAAAATTTTAAAGAAAGCTAAGTTTGTATACACGATTTAAATGCTTAGTTTTGCTTATCTAGTGGATAAGTTCATAGAGCTTTTATTAAAGGGTTGTGGGGTTAAGTCAGTTTCAACTTTGTAGTTTTAAGATTTTGCTGTTTTCATTTTTAATAAGCAAAAAATAAGCTGAAAACGTAGTGTCTAATTGGTACATTTCATTAGTTAAGGGTTACGTTTTCATTTAGTTGTAAATTCCTTTTATTTTACACGCCTACCCTTAGTTCGGTTTAACAGATTTTAGTCCTGTCTTTCTTTAATTTTTATTTTTTCAGTTAATAATAATTGTTTTTAATAAAAATTAGGTTTAGGTTTTAATTAGTTAATAATTAGGGTTCAATTGGTTTATAAAAATTTGGGCATTTTGATCATTAGTGCTTTCTGATATTTTTAGTAGTTAAAATACCATTTTTCTTTTTTTTATCAGTTAAATTTGTATTTTTCTAAAATTAAAATAGGTTTACGTAATTTTTTTTTCTTAAAGAATTCATAAAAATAGAAAAATGTTTGGAAAAATCTAATTCTTTTTGTAATAATTTTCTCTTTCATTCTAGTATTTTTGAAAAATATAAAATAGAATTTTAGTTTTATTTTTAGAAAAAGTTTATTTTAGTTTAATTCTTTTTCTTTTAAAAAACATATAAAATTCAAAAAATAGTTGGAAAATTCTATTCTTTTTCTAAATTTTCTTTTTAAATTGTGATTTTTAGGCTGTTTAAAATTTGTTTAAAAGTAGTGCCTTCAGATTTTAAATTTTTGTTTTAGGCTCACGTTTTTTAATTATATTGTTAATTTTTCATATTAGTGAAACGTTTTTAATCGTTTCAGTGTTTCTATAGTTTTATTGTGCTCTTAATATTGTAGCGTAATTCAAAAGTTCAAAATCCTTTATCAATTCTTTATCGAATCGAATTATTACACATTCAATTTAGACTACGTTGGGAAACGCCCGAGAAGAATATTCGGTAAAATATAGTATTGTGGTTTCTTAAGTGTGATTTTATCTTTTATTTCTTTGTTTGAGAAGTATTGGAAAGAATTGGCACGGTTAATATATATATATATATAATTTGACTAGGTGCTTCAACGACTTACCAAAAATTTGGCGCCGTTGCGGAGGAAGAGTGAACGATTTTGAGGGATATTCGTTGAAGTAGAGTTTTGAGACTACTTCTTGGGAGTTATTTGCTCTTTTTGTATATGAAATACAACGTTATTAATTCGATTCCTAAACGAATTAGTGCACAAAAAAAAGAAGAGAAAATAAATAAACAATTTTGGATACTGCTATCATCCTTAAACCATTCCAATAAAAAAACAAAATTAAATCGTGAGTTACTTGCGAGGTACGAGGACTTTTGAGTTTCCAACTAAAGGTGAGTTTAAGGAAAGGTGTAGCTACTTGTAGAAGTCTTGCGGTCGTAGCCTTTCCGTCATTGGTGGTATCTTGGAGACTTATGTGAAGCTTGTAATTACGGTGCCAAAAATATTTTAGTTTCCTTCCTTATAAAATTACTAAAAAATTGTAAATTGCCCCAAAAATAATCTTTCTTAATTCCAAATTCTTTTTTTTTTATTTTCTAGTGCATGGCACTCGTTTTCTTGAATACACAATTCCGAGAAGACGTAATCGTGACGTTCTCGACAACACAAGCGGCAATCCTATTGTTGATAGTTTGATTCAAATGGCCGATGACATATGGCCGAGCAATCCATGTCACAGGTGGGGTTTGAAAGTGGCTATAGTTGTACCACCCATCAATGCTCAAAATTTAGAATAAAAATCTCTCTCATTAATATGGTTCAAAATCGAATTTTTCGAAGGACGTCATGATGAGGAGCCTCATGCTCATATTCGTATTTTTGAGCGATAATTAATAACAAAACGGTACCGAAGTACCTTACACCACCCTCAAATTCTTCTCTGTTCATTTTTCTTGACGGGGTTGCCAAAACATGGCACGACAAAGACCCGAAGGGATTCATTCTTTACATGGGATGACTTGTGTCTAAGTTAATCAACTTTTTCTTCTCACCTTTCTAAGACTACAATCTTCGGAATGAAATAACGAATTTTCGACAAATTGCTCAAGAATCTTCTCGAAGCTTGGGAGCGTTTCAAGGAACTTCTAAGGAAGTGTCCTCATCATGGTTTTCGCGTCAAGCAACAATTAGACACATTTCTATAAACTCGTTGAGCTATATGATCAAGTTTCTTAAATTCCGTGCGGTGGACAATTTCTCTACAAAAGTCTCAACGAAGGATTAAATATAGAAATAAGGCCAAAGTTAGATGTTCACGGAATGCCGTGTTTTTAAATGATGAGGGGGGGGTGGGGATGCGAGTGAGTACGAATGCGCTCCATCTTTTCTTACTCTTCATCAGAACTTCGAATTCCAACAAATGGCAAGGGCATTAGAGGATAAGATGACTTTGACTTTTTGTTAGGATGAATGAATGAGATGAAAAATATGATGAAAGCTCTTGTGCCTACTCCGTTCGATTAAAGCGGGTAGAGGAAAGGTGTTTACTTGTGGTACGTAACTCATAGATCTTTAATGTGAGCCCAATGACTAGAGGAGTTATTGAGTTCGGGTTATCATGATAATTTCAACAATTTCAAACAAAGCTTTTGGTTGGTAACTTTGTTCAAAATGGGAAATTCGGATACGACTCCAACTTAGCAAACCAAATGAGACCCAGGCTTTACCTCAGCCAATCCACAAGTTTAGATAACAAGGGTATAGAGACTAGATGTGACCAACCCATCAAGTTAACCATGGAGTATCGGGCTTAAAACAAAAGCTCATGTTATCGAGCGAGTAAACAGTTCGGTGACTTATGCTAGATTTGAGGCTTAACAAAAGAATGATGTTATTTGAATATTTTGCAACAGAATTTGAATGATTTCAAATAGGGACCAAGATTTTTCAATATGAGCAGGAATTTTCAAAATATGATGCTTAACTGTTTCAAAAGCACTGGGACATTACACTGCATCAGGTTCCGGAACTTTACCTAGTAATTACTATCACAAATCCAAGGTGTGAAAGTAGAGCATTAGATCGAATCGACTTTCTTACACACCGGTGCACCAATTCCTTCTCTCTTTGATAAGAATGAATTTTGATGAGAAGGAAAATGAGGTGAACCATGGATAAGGGGCTACGAGCACAAAGAAATCCAGCTGTTATCCAAAAATCTATGATCCGGTTAAGCGGTTAGCAGTCTAATTTCTCCTGAGCCTTCTTTGTCAGTTAATAATTCTCATTCAAAAGAACTTTTAAAAAAAAGACCCACCTTCCATATCCACACAGGATGAAAGCTCAATAACAAAAGGAGAAAAAAATGATACGAGCCTTCATAAGTTTCTAGAGAAGTTTCAAAAGCTGCAATTTCAACTTAAGTTAGTGAAGCCTTGTTCTCTTGCCAAAGATATACTCATATGATGAAAACGCCTCTTCTTTCTAAACAAAGAAAACTTTGAAGTAGCTAATACACCTTGAGCGAGATTTTCCGGCGGTGATCATGAAGAACTCTGAGAAATATTGGGTGACGTTTACCAGATGAGTAACTTGTATGGGCCTAGCTGACTTAGCGGGCTATTAATCTCATGCCATTAGGGATTTATCAAAAGCTTATGCGTCTGAGCTTGTTAACAACCAAAGTGACCCTCGAGCTTGCAATGGTTCATTAGCATCTCAACGGCATAGCAGAGGATGTATTATAAAGTTGGACATTTTGCCTTTCTTGCGGACTTACGTGGTAGTCGTTATGCGGTCACTACGAAGTATTTGATATTGGTATGCTTTCTTAAGGACCGCACGATTTAATTGACGTCACGGTAGGGGGTGGACGGTAAGAGCTAGTGATAAGGGATGGTATGGAAAGGATAGTTTTTAAACCGGACGGTAGTCAAGACAAAGAGTCAATACATGATGGTCATTTCTGATAAAAAACGACGGTTCAAAGTTGTTTGTGAACCTGAGAGGAATGATTCTTATTCTCCCATCTTATTGTTGAAGAGTTTGTCCTCTGTGTGGGGAGAATTATTAAAACAAAGGAAGGAAGTTAAGCAAAAATATCGTTCCAGTTGATAGAAGATGGGCTTGTTGTTACATCGAATTTCTAAGAATTTTAGAATCATTCACAAGGAAGAGTTATTCATTCACTCTAATGGCTTCCGTAGGTGCAAATTTCCACATCTTTCCCAAAAAAATACCTTGAGGACTCTTTTCAAAATGGGGGATGAGGATCTGAGTTTCTTCCAAAAAAGGAATTAGACAAAGACGATCTCTTTTCTTAATCACAGTAGAGTCCAAACTTAGAAGAGTGTGATTTTTTCTTTGTGATGGATTTTCAAGTTTCAAGGACTTTTTCAAAACCTCTCTTTGAGAAAAAAGATGATTTTCATCTAGAAGTGACGAGTCAATTTTAAGGAGGAAGTTTTCATCCAGGAACTCTTAAGAAATTATTCGAACCCTCCTTTTTGGAAGACGAGAGGAAATCATTTCTTTTGAGGTATCTAGTACAAATTTCTCGAAAGTTTATTCTGAACCTCAAAAGAGTTTGAGTCTCTACCAATAGATGATTTATAATGACGGATGATCTCTTTGAGATGGATTCTAACAATGATGAGTGGAAAGATTTTGTATGGCGGGAGGCTTTTGAGAGAAATGGATTCTGATAGTGATAAAACCAAAGATTTTGCAAATTCAAGTTACATGTTTTTAAGGAGCTTAAGTGATGAATTTAAACGGTGGTTCGATTTTTTTTTTTTTTTTTTTTTTTTTTTTATTTTTTTTTTTTTTTTAAGTTTGATTTGTTTGTTATGAGGATTTCTAATGTAAGGTGATGTTTTATTTCAACAAGTCAATGAGGATAAAATTTTTAACCCGGGTATCCTAGTTGATGGGAACTTTAAAGTTCATGAGCCAAATGTTTTACCCACCCTGCCGCCCGATCTTCTGAAAATGAGTTAGACTATGACTTGAAAAACTTCAGTTGAGCTAAGAATGATATTTTTAAACCCTAGGTTTAGTTTTTGAGCCGGGTATTCTGAGTTTTTTGACCACCTCACACCTTAATAGATTTAATGTATACCCAAAGATTGTATGGGTTTAATTTTTCTCTCTTGGAAATCTTTCTAAAAAAGTTTTTTGAACCCGGAATCAAAAATGCTACGGTATATCTTTCATACCTAGTTTGGGGAGGTTTCCACCTCTTGGAATTTCTTCATTCCTACTATTATCCTCCATAATGAACCTTGTTGAAATGAGTCAAGCTTAGTGACTCGTTAATAAACAAGCGCTTCGTGGGAGGCATCCCATGCTTATCTTTTATTTTCTTTCTATTTTCTTTCCTTGCTTTCCCAAGGACAAATCAATTCGGGTTGCGTATCTGTGTACTTGGTTAAACCAAAAAAACTAAGCGTTTTAAGTGTTTTTGAGCAAACAATGGTAATGATGAGAGGAGGCATGTTTGTTTCGTTTTGTCTTGGTTGTTTTGTGTTTGTTTGGCTAGGTTTTCGGATTTGGAAGATTCATGGTTCAATATTGTGGGAAGAACAAAGCAATGCCATAATTTCCATTGATGGTCTCCAATCTTCTCTTCATAAAGTGGGAAATCTTTTATCTTTGTCTTTATCGAACTAACAACTATTCTTTTGGCATGTCCTTAGAATTTTTGTTTAAGATTCCTTTAGATCTCTTCTCAAACATTGAGGAAAGTTTCATTTTAGTTGGGGGAGGATATCTTCGATATTGACTTGCATTTCACGCAACTTGTTTGAACTTTTGAGAAAAAGTGGATATTTAAATTTTTGCTTACAAGAGAAGCTCAAAAGAAGCTTAGTTTGGGGAAAAACACCACTTTTTGGTAATCCGTTGGTGAGAAATAGGGTGTAAATTTGATTGACCGGGTGAACTTGCCTGCTAGGTTCTTTAACCTACCTTTGTGGGGCTGAGCTTTCACATAAATCTATTGCATTGGATTTTAAAAAAGTGGGAAGACAAGAGATGATGTAGTTAATTATAGTTGTATTTGCTTAAGCAAGGTTTATTTGGATAACTAAAGTTTTATGAATGCTTGGTGTCTTTTACTCCCACAAGGTCTTTAACACACTTAATCATAGTGCTCTTTTTAATTTAAATAAGTCAACCAATGTTTTAGAAAAAGTTTACTTTTGAAAAGTATTCATTTATTATGTAAGTTAAGATTTTTGGTTTTCAAATTTATAAGATGATTTTCTACAGTGAAAATTTTCCATTCAACAAATATATAATTATAAAAAGAATGCCAATGAAGCATTTTCTAATTGCAAAAGCATTATTTTTCGTGCCAATGAGCATTTTAATGCAAAAGCATTATTTTCGTTCCAAATGAAGCATTAGCAAAAATAGAATAATAAAAAGCTATATATAGTTTTAATGTTGGTATCCATGTGAGAGTGAGATAGATGGTGGTCGCAACTAAGGAGTATGACTATGTTCGTGGAATCAAGGTTCGTAGGCAGTTCATCACTTGGGAGTGGGGCTGTGGTGATTGCAAACTAAGGGAACTTTGGATTCTAGGCTTTGTAGGAAATGGTGTTGTCGCGATAACCCACAAACGTTAGCAGCGGAGTGGGGAATGAGAAACTAAGAAACCGGTTGTTGATTTGATATCATTTTTGGAAGGTAAGGCTAAGTAGGGGTTAAACTAAGATCAAATTCGTATTGAATTTTTTTTTTTATAGTATTTTGAAAACTAAAAAATGGTTAAAATTTTCTTTTCTTAAATCAATTTATAAGTTTGTTTCATTAATCTCTTTATAGTTGGTCGAGGTTTATTCTGTTATTAAACATTAAGCTCAGGATTGAGTGTAAAGCTTAGATGGATTTCAACGATAAAGTAATTGATTATGGTTGAGTTGAAGAGTGCAATTCATTAATCATTATTTATTGTGGGAGTGGAAAAGTTCACAAGCGTAAGTTTATAAGAGCTTATATTTGGATTAATATTGACATGTTCTTGTTTAATAGTTGTCTAGTCTGTGAAAAGTCAGGGGAGACGAATATTCTTTTTGTGCTCTTTTAATGGGAGTAGCTTTTTAATGGCCTAAAAGTTGCTAAAATTGCAATGATTGCCATTTAGTGTTTCCATGAGATAAATGTTGAGAAAAAGCTGTAGTGTTTAAAAAGGGGATTCAAAAAGGTGAAACAAAGGGCATTTTGGAAACTTGCTTTAGTTTACAAAGTGTACATTAATAAAATTGCGTGAGGACACGGCAATCCTTTAGTTTGGGGAATTTTGATAAATGTTAAATTGTATATATTAAATGCCCGGGATTCTGCCAATAAAAGCCAGAAAACATGCCAAAAGAAGGAAATATGTGTGCTTTTGTGTCATAATGTGCATGAAAGGATATTAAAGTCAAAAAGAGCAAAAGAACCAAACGACAAGCACGGAAGAAGAAAGATGATCAAGAGAGAAAGGTCGATGAAGACTTATATAAGTGCAAGGACAATATTGACAGTTTCAAGATTACAATGGTATTTGGAAGTTTTAAGTTAAGTGACTAATCTTGCAAACGCCGAAAAGGTGGTTTTAAGAGAAAAAGGAATTAGAACTACCAAGGGCAATTACAGACAATTTACCCCATACTCATTTTACATAATTGGGAGAGGAAACGAAGGGTAAGATGGCAATTTCTCAAAGATTCAAACATAAAGGGGGCACTTTTCCCTAACAACCTTCTAACACTTCTCGCCAAAACCAGCTAAGCCAATCTTCCCCAATTTTTCCGTTTATTCACACTTCACACCCCTCGTATTTTCCACCTCCACGTATTTTGGCGTGGCAACTTCCTATTGGTCGCACATCCACATTCATCATACGCCAAAAATTCAATAGAAAAAGAGATCAAGGGCTTGGATTATTGAGTATTCTCATTCTCTTCACTTCTCATCTATAGTAAGTTTGTATTTTAGTTTAAAAAGATGTTAGTTAGTTTTAGAGAGTTAGAAAAATTTTTTTGTAATTTCATTTTTGTGTATGTTATGGTAGCAATTAAGATTTGTAATCCTTTCATTTCAGTTGTACTGTTGTTATTTCTTTGTACTATTTGTTTTAAGCATAAAAATAGTTGAGTTGAGTTTGTTCTAAGTTTTACAAGTAATAAGCAGTTTTGTCAATAAGCTTAAAATAAGTCCTTTTCGTTATTGGAATTTTCTCTAGCTCTCAAGTGTCCAATGTTCTTAAAAACGTTCTTTAAATACTGTTTTTGTACATATAGTTCAAATATGGTCATTTGATGTTTATTTTTGGATATATTGAAGCAATAAGGAGTAATAGCTTTATTGCTTATTGAGCTTAAAGCTGGGTATGAGAGGCAAGGTGACAATTTGGTTCTAAGTTAGTGCCACTCACTCATCAAGAGTGGCTAAGGTCAGAGTCTACAAGGCCAAAGGTTTAGCGTATTAATTTGTTTAGATATACATAGGCTTTAATTCATTAGCTATTTCTTTGATCCTATTTGTGATTAATACTGTTCATATTGTTTAGTAGTTTAGATATTTAATGTCTTAGCTGTTGTTGATAGTATCATTAAGGTTCAATTTTGCCTTTAATTCTGTCAATTAGTAGAATAAGCTAGTTGATAAACTAGTTTAATTTTCTTAATAAGCTGTAGGTTTTAGAGTTAAAATAGCTCAATTAGCTTAGTTAAAGTTAGAGTAGATATAAAGTTTTGGCTGTTTTAGCTTTTAAATAGATTTTAAGTAAAAAATTAGTTGAGACAGTTTACTTAACTAGTGTTTGGGTTAAGGGAACTTTGACCTCTTTAGTCAACATAATCCTGTCAAAATTCTTTATACAGTTTAGATGTTTAAAGTGTTCAAGTTTTAAGAATAATTTGAAAGTTAGTTTGTAGTGTTTCAAAATTTATAGCTTAAATAAACTTGTTTTTCCCCCCTTTTTTTTTTTTTTTTTTTTTTTTTTTTTTTTTTTTTTTATTTTTTTTTTTTTTTTGTTTTTTTTTTTTTTTTTTTTTTGTTTTTTTTTTTTTTTTTTTTTTTTTTTTTTTTTTTTTTTTTTTTGTTTTTTTTTTTTTTATTTATTTTTTTTTTTTTTTTTTTTTTTTTATTTTTTTTTTTTTTTTTATTATTTTTTTTTTTCTTTTTTTTTTTTATTTATAGCCAGGTAGTTAGTAGTGGTAAGTAGTTTTTGTTTAAGAGATTTACATCTTTCTAGTATTCCATTTTTGGTAAATGGTAGGTTTAGTGCACTAAGTGGTCATAGTTTATGAGTTTCTACCTTAGAGCATTTAGCTGCATTAAAAGATTACAAAGTATATCAGTTTGCAAGCAGTATTTAATAGTTGTACTGCTGTTGTCACTACTTTTTGTCATCTTTACACTTGAAAGTAATTAGTTGAACTTAGCTTTAGATTTTTAATAGTACTAATAATTCTTTAAAATTCATCTTTTAATTTTCATTTTTAAGCTTTTAGTCTAGCTTAAATGTTCCTGTAAAAGTAGTTTAGCAGCAGCCTAGATTACTTGCTTATTTCTTTTGATTTTTTTTATTTTCTAGTTGTAATTTTTAAAATCCTTTTATCTAGGTTTATTCAAAGTTCATAGGTTAGCTTATTTCCAAAAAGTCAGTTTCTAGGATTTGTAAATAGCTAGTTAGTTATTGGTTAGTTGATTCAGTTCTAAGCTGAATTTCACTTTTTAATAGCAATTTTTTTAAATTGTTAACTCTAGTTTTTCTTTTTAGAAATCCCTAGCATATATCTTAAGCTTTTTATAGCAACTTTTGGTTTTAATTTTCATTTAGAAATAAGCTAGATATAAGCCAAATTCTAGAAAAGTTAAAATTTTAAAGAAAAGCTTAAGTTTCTGTTACACAGATTTAAATGCTTAATTTTTAGCTTATCTAGTGGATAAAAATTCATAGAGCTTTTATTAAAGTTGTAGGGGATAAACTCAGTTTCAACTTTGTAGTTTTAAGATTTTGCTAGTTTTCATTTTTTAATAAGCCAAAAATAAGCTGAATCGTAGGGTTAATTGTACATTCTCAATAGTTAAGGGTTACCGTTTTATGTAGTGTAAATTCCTTTTCATTACGCTACCTAGTTCCAGTTTAAAGATTGTCCTGTCTTTCATTAATTCTTTTAATTTTTCAGTTTAATTATGATATTTTTATAACAATTAGGGTTTAGGTTTTAATTAGTAAAATTAGGGTTCAATTGGTTTATAAAATTTGGGCATTTTTGTACCCTTAGTTTTCGCAATATTTTTAGTAGTTCAAAACATTTTTCTTTATTTTTATAGTTAATTTGTATTTTATAGAAATTAAATAGGTTTTATGTAATTTCTTTTTCTTTAAGAATTCATAAAATAGAAAAACAAGTTTGGAAAAATCTAATTTTTTTGTAATAATTTTCTTTTCATTCTAGTATTTTTGAAAAATAAAAATAAATTTTAGTTTTAATTTTTTAGAAAAAGTTTATTTTAGTTAATTCATTTTTCTTTTAAAAAATTAAAAATTCAAAAATAGTTGGAAAATTATAATTTTTTTATAACATTTTCTTTTTAAAATTGTGAATTTTATGTATAAATTTGTTAAACGTAGTGCCTTAGATTTCATTTGAGTTTTTAGTACGTTTTTTATTCACATTTGTTAATTTTTAGTATTGAGTTAAAGTTTTTAAATCGTTTCATTGTTTCTTTAGTTTATTGCGCTCTTATATTCGTACGTAAATTAAAGTTCCAAAATCTTTATCAGGTCTTAATCGAATCCGAATTTTTCACAAATCTCATTCAGGATAGTTGGGAAAGCGACGAGAAGAAAATTATTCACGGTTAAAATATAGTATTGTGTTTTCTTAAGTGAGATTTTTGATAGTACAAGCCCTACTTCTTTAGCGACTAAAATATGTGATATTTAAAATCAAATGCTAGATGGAAAATTCGTATTTTTGGACGAAGATGGAATACCTTTAAAGCCGAAGATTGTTTCTGAGCCTAGTAATAATGATGGTGGTGTTGTTGGACATGTTACCTCTGAACACGTGAATAATCTCGAGGCAATGAACAAGATAGAGATTGGCACTAGTGCAAAGGCAGGGACGCAACTACATGGATGCCATGTGTGGCACGGGCTACACCCGATTTTAAGTTGCGAAGTGCAGTTTTTGTTCAAAAAGTGTAATTTGTTTATGTGCAACTCCCAACATTTGTGCTACTATTCTTTATAATGCAACTTTTCTTAGCTTAAAAATTATTTATGATGCGAATGTTAGTACTTATGAAATGAAAATATTTGTGCAACACCCTCTTAAAAATCTTGGGTCCGTCCTTGTGCAAAGGTTGAGGCTGAACAGGTGGGAAACGGGTCGCAAAAGCAATCTTCCCCTATCTCATTTGCGACATTGGTTAATCTTGAATCAACCAAACGTGTGGCAAAATTTCATACATTAGACACGGGTACCAAACTAGTAAAAGTGTTGATGTCTTATGTTAGCCTTACTATTTTGTAAAGCTGGCGTCTTACACGTGAATTGGACTAACTATAGACACTGCGTGATACGCATGGGTTATTATTGTAAACTAGGGATAGCTATGTAATGCCAGGCATATAAATACCTCTCATGACTCTCCATGAGGGGTGTGGATGTTCATTTGTATTCTTTCCTAATCTAATATTACAAAAGTTCTCAACCTCTCTCTACTTCTCTCACTAGAAAACATGTATTATCTTGTTTGGCTTGATCAATCCCGTCCTCCCGAAAGGTGTTTTACAATCTCGACAAGTGGTATCAAGAGCTAACCAGGGGTGTTTTGTATTGTGGTGTGTTGTTTCGTGTCTCATAGCTTATTTTCACCTTATGCGTGGCTTATTTGGTGAAATAAAGCCACGACTTGTTGTGTTTTGATGTGTTTAGTTGAGAAAAGCTTCATATCCTGCTAGTGTCTTATCATTTTTTATTGTATACCAAAAGGAGGTTGGGCTTATTGGTTTACTGTTTATTTCGAGCTTATATATAAGTTGTTTCGTCTCGGCTTATTTTAGGTTGGCTTATGTTCGAAAAGCTTGCAACTTTCTTGGTTATATCGTGTAGGGCTTATGTATTCGTAGCTTATTCTCGGGATAAAAGCTTATTCACAAGCTTATTTGGGTCGAAGCATATCAAGATTAAGTTTGAGGTTTTTTTTACCTTTTATCACTTAAAAGGTTTTAATCTTGAAGAAACATCTTATAAGTAGCTTAATATCGTCTTATTTTCGAAACTTATTGTTCACAACATTTTACTTGTTCTAAACTGCTTATTCGAAGGGTTCGAAGGGGTTGTTTTCTGGGTTTGTTGGTCTATTTATCCTCGCAAAATACCACAAAGTGGCAGCGAAATAACATAGAAGGTTTTCACATCCAGTGAAATAACAGGGTTGTTATTTTAGGCGAAATACAGGTTTGGTTTTACCAGCGAAATACCGTGGTTGAATACCGCAAAATACAAGTATAGCCGCGAAATACAGGCCAATACCCGCAGTTTATTGGTTTATGTTACTCAGACTGAGTCAACTCGGTATTTATCGAGTTTATCGAGTCAACTCAGCTGAGCCAACTCAGTGAGTCAAACCGGTTATAACCGAATTTAAACCAAAAGATAAAGGGACGAAAAGAAGGACAGACTCGACAGATTCAAACCCATATCAACAATCAAGATCG
>BQNB010167705.1:0-13967 GCA_026074375.1 Tanacetum coccineum
TTAATAGTATTAAATCTTAGATTAATCTCCACCATTAGATTAAACCCAAATAGATGGTGGGGATTTGTCCCTTAGTATGTGAGGAGAAACTAGTATGCAAAAGAACTTTTCTCATACTGAGTATTACTTTTCTTCCACCGATTAGTATATATTACGTTTCTTCCACCGGTACTAAAGGTAGTAAAGATTTCATGTGTCATACTTATGAGAATATTTACTTTCGTTGTTCCTCTAATATTATTGTTCGAATATTTACTTCCATAAAGGTTTTATTTAAATATCCACATCATTCATCTTGCGGATATGTGACTATCATATTTAGTGTCTGTCATATTTAGTTCCAAAATATGACGTATGTATGCTTTACGTTTAAAATGATTTAGCAAATATTGTTTTGCATATTTATCCGTTGTTTGAAAAGATTACGTGATCGATAGGGGGTGGGGATATTTATCTCTTATTTGCATATTTTATCCCTTATTTGCGTAGTTATCTATGCGCGTCCGGATATTTTCCTTTTTGGTATCCGCGGTCATAGGCTTCGTCCTTCCGTGACGCTCCGCGCGTCCGGACATACCTTCCTTTTTGGTATCTGCGATCATAGGCTCCGTCCTATGACGCTCTGCACGTCAAACCTTGGGTGGTCAGTTTTACGGATACATAATGATATACGGACAAATTAATTCATAAGCGGCCAGCATCATGAGCCGCGGAACACCTGCCCCCCGTCTTCGCATCTATGCAGTATCACGAATGGCAATTTTGTCAAATGGACTTTTTAATTTGATAAAGATATTTTACATATCTTTTTTACATTGGTAATAAGATATTACCAATATTTTTTAAATTGGTAATAAGATATTACCAATATTTTTTGAATTGGTAACAAGATATTAGCAATGTTTTTTAAATTGGTAACAAGATATTACCAATATCTTTTTAAATTGGTAACAAGATATTACCAATATTTTTTAATTTGATAAAAATATTTTATCCATATCTTTTTAAATTGGTAACAAGATATTACCAATATTTTTTAATTTGATAAAAAGATTTTATTCATATCTTTTTAAATTAGTAACAAGATATTACCAATATTTTTTAATTTGATAAAAAGATTTTATCCATATCTTTTTAAACTGGTAACAAAATATTAACAATATTTTTTAATTTGATAAAAGGATTTCATCCATATCTTTTTCCTCATTTGCAATTATCTCTTACTTGTAAATATTATTATGCAAACATTATTTTGTAAAGATTATTTTAAATGGACTTTTATATTTTATCCGTGAGCCCGACTTTCGTCATGGGTCTGTCCGGCCTCTTCATAATGTGTCGTGGCCCAACCTCTTTAAAATTATGTCGCGGCCCGGCTTTCTTATATTTCCGGTCCGTACCAAACATTATGTCGCGACCCGGCTTCTTTATATTTATGGTCCACTTCAAAAGTTATGTCGCGGCCCTGCTTCCTTAGTCGGTGTTTACCATATCTGATATACATTTTCAAAAAAAAAAACAAAACAAAACAAAAAAATTTGTTTCAACAGGAAACAATATAATTTTTTGATTAAGCCATGACTTAGTAAAAACGTCGCATTCAACGACATGTCATATTAAATGGTTTAGCAAATATTATTTTGCATATTTATTCCTTATTTGCAAAGATTATGCGAGTTATTTGGGGGTGATGATTTACGATTATTTGTCCGCACTCCCGGACTTGTTTTCCGCTTTGACATTCGCGGTCGCAAGCTCCGTCCTTTCGTGACGCTCCGCACTTCCGGACGTATTTTATTTTTTGGTATCCGCGGTCACCAACCGCATCACCATTGTGGCCTCGAGCCTTCCGGAGGTAAATCACCGGTCGACGAACTTGGACGCTTCCAAAATCTTTGTACCTTACATTTGGAAGTTTACTTCACAATGACGAACATCATGAGCCGCGAAACCTTTATCCACATAGCATGTTTCGCTTACCAACGCAGCGGACATCCGCTCTTTTGTCATAACGACTTTCATTGCTTATCCAAGAATGGAGACGCGGGGCTACAACCCCTCCACGCGCCCATTGAGCTCTTAATGGGCATTTAAGATTCTACATTATATATTTGGAGTCAACATTTGTACTCCCGGCCGGGGGCAACCCACGGCTAACTATTTTGATCACCGGTCAACTCATGTAGATCCGCGAATAAACTAAATCGAGTACTTTTCATTCTTTATCAATGCATCCGTGGAAAGTTTTTTAGCTGTCATCATTATGACACATGACCGTGCCTCGGTCGTTTTTATGGCTTATGTAGTCCTATATGTAACTAGCGCTTGCGGAGGCGTGAAGGGGGCGTGCAAGGCTTACTTACATAAACGTGAAAACATTTGTTGTACACGTTCTTATGCCTATTATTAGCTAAATCATATTACTTTTAATTCATATCCGCTACATTCCTGTTGATGTACGGAATTAGATTCCCGGAGTCGGGACATAATAAATAAACAAACACCTTGTGTTTCATTTCATATCGCACATAGTCGAGTGCTATTTCCTAGTAGGCTACAAGTTTCGTGCATAGCACATTAGGGTATATGAACCAGCCACCTTTATAGTAAGCTATGTGTTACGCGGGTCATGGCCTGTTGGGGTAGGTGCTAAAATTATTCATGTTTTTTTGATACCTTGTCTGCAAGTCTAATACTACTAATAGAACATAACACCATTAAACTTGGGGGGCTATAGGGGTATAACGATACCATTATAATTATCTTCGTGCATGTCACGTAAGTATCTCCGGATACACCAAGTACGTAAGAGGCATTGCAAGTCCGGTACTAAGTCGAATGCCATATTCGCATTACCCGTCCACGGAAGTACATCTTCCGTCGGCCGTAAGTCGAATGCCATATTCGTATTACCCGACCACGGAAGTACGTCTTTCGTTGGCCGTAAGTCGAATGCCATATTCGCATTACCCGCCCACAGAAATACGTCTTCCGTCGGCCGTAAGTCTAATGCCATATTCGCATTACCCGGCTATGGAAGTACGTCTTCCGTCGGCCGTAAGTCTAATACCATATTCGCATTACCCAGCTACGGAAGTATGTCTTTCTCGGCCGTAACTCGAATGCCATATTCGCATTACCCGGCCACGGAAGTACGTCTTTCGTCGGCCGTAAGTCGAATGCCATATTCGCATTACCCGGCCACGGAAGTACGTCTTCCGTCGGCCGTAAGTCGAATGCAGTACGTCTTCCGTCGCCCGTAAGTCAAATGCCATATTCGCATTACCCGACGAGGCGAAGTACATCACCGTCCGGCCGTAAGTCGAGCTTCATTCAATTTATAAACCTATAAATTCACCAACATTATTGTTGACAGTTTAAACATGTTTTCTCAGGTTAATAAGATGCAAGTCAAGTATACATTGGGTGGTCGTCTTTTGAAGTCATATTATTATAAAGATTTACGTGTATTACGTCTCCCGTCGGCCATAAGTCGAATGCCATATTCGCATTACCCGGCCACGGAAGTACGTCTTTCGTCGGCCATAAGTCGAATGCCATATTCGCATTACCCGGCCACGGAAGTACGTCTCCCGTCGGCCATAAGTCGAATGCCATATTCACATTACCCGGCCACGGAAGTACGTCTTCTGTCGGCCGTAAGTCGAATGCCATATTCACATTACCCGGCCACGGAAGTACGTCTTCCGTCGGCCTTTATTATACGGGGTCCGCCTTCATCATTATAAATCCTTCTCATCATCCTCTAGTCAGAAATGAACGAAAATGGTATCTTGCCAATGCTAGTGTTACCCCGACTATAGAAAACGTATTCTTCTTACGGGGTCTTTACCGTCTAGTCACGGGAAACCAAGCGTTCGAGCACAATCACCCGACACATGTACGCGGGTGCTGCCTAAGATAGGGCATGATTAACACAGTTTGAAGATAGATATGGCGACGTATGGTTGGAAAGTGTGAATGTCTTCGCGACGGTAAGAGTAGTCATTTTAGTCTAGTAACCGTGGCTACGGCCATGGTTACTAGAGCGAGGAGGACATGATGACGTATAGTGTGAACCGACCTAACCCACTTATACTATTATGGGCTTACTTGCTGAGGACGTATAGCATAAGTCTAGCATAACATGATCAAGAACCATATCATACTAGCCTAGGGGACATGTTGGCGTATAGTCCGGAACCAATGGGCCGAACCCGATAAAAGGGTGGCCCACATCCTACGTAACCCTAATCCATACACTATATATACAAGGGTAGGATCATCCTACCTCGACAGGTTATTCTCTACCACCTCTTTACTAAATGTTTATACCATTCTGACTTGACCGTCGGAGGGCGGATCCCCAGGCTTCGGCCTCGGGTCCCCTTCTAACTGGTTCTTCTTTATGTGTAGCACTATTCAAGTCTCGAGAAGACGGCGAACGACACCAAGAGAGTCATCAAGACCGGCCCGACCAAATTATGCTTCAACAATATTGTAATAGATAAAACATAAAACTCTAACATAATTGTTGCCAAAGATGGGCTTATGTGGCCTTATCAATATCTCATGACGGGTTGCATTCAATTGGGAAAGTTGACTAATAAACAAGAAGATGGAAGTACTTGGTGTAGAGAATTGGAAATTAGTCGTTGTAGGGTGCAAAAAAATATATGCTAATGGTTGTATAATCTTTGTTCTTTTTCCTCTAATTGCTTACTCACATTTTTCAACTAATGCAACCACGATAACTTTAAGATTTACAAAAACGTACATACCAGACATGCTTCGTGATGACGTATAGTATGGACTGGCCCGGCCCATTTATACTATTATGGGCTTGTTAAGTTAAACGTTGGACTCTCGGCCCAAACACAGCGGTCACGGCTACTTGGGCCTGCGGGTTGCGGCTACCGGCACGCTATCCGTGGCCGTGATATCTTCACAAATTATCTTTAAGGATAACCTAATTAAATAAGGGATATGCTTTACTTATTTAAATCAGTTAGGATAATTCCGAATCCCTATAATACCGGCCGCAACTTAGGCCAAAAGTTGTGGTAACCCTAAAGATTATCCAGCCTATAAAAGGAACACAATTATCATCAATACAGGTATCTTACAAACCATAATTACACTCAATTATTCTCTCAAAAATTATATACTTACTCTCACGCCGGAGTCTAATCGTGGGATCCGCTCCCACGAAAAGGTTAACGGTGTTTTATTCCTTGTGCAGGGTCCTCCAAACAAGTTCACTTGGTACAAGAACAAGACACTTCATTCCCGAATAGCAGCCTATTCGAACCAAACAAGACCCAACCTAACTTTTGTATCAACAAGTTGGCGCCATCCGTGGGACCCAACACTAGGAATTACTCTTAGGAAAATAAGCGCAATGGCTAACACAACCCCCATTGTGACTACAGTCACGAAACCTGCAACCAAAGAAAAGACGCCGAAA
The DNA here is from genome assembly GCA_026074375.1 of Tanacetum coccineum. NCBI lineage: Eukaryota > Viridiplantae > Streptophyta > Magnoliopsida > Asterales > Asteraceae > Tanacetum > Tanacetum coccineum. The sequence continues at coordinate 5,468 of BQNB010167705.1, forward strand.
GACGCGGATGCCACACCCAGGGTGAACATCCAGGATTTTTGTGAAGAGCATTACGAGGATATCCTGCCGGCTATTATGGACAAGATTCATCGCGACAAGCGAAAAGAAGTCCATGCCAGGCTGGACTTCGAAGAAAGTCCCAGGAAAAAAAGAATAAGAGAAGGCTCTCAAAACTCAAGTGCCAGGACCTTGTCTGCAAGGTATCGTAATCCATCAGAGAGACTGAAAGTGTGGGAACGCTTAAGATACAATGATCGGCATGTGCTTGAACGACTAGGTCATCGAAGGCAAAGCGCGTTCGGTAGACTTAGTGATACTAACTCGCCAAGAACAAGTAAATTTGGACCGGACAGAGCAAACTCCGGGGATCGTTCCCACAGTAGAAGCCGCCCTCACAAGCAGGACTCTTCTAACAGAGATCATCCTCGGAGCAGAGACCACTCTTGTGGCTTCAAAGAATCATATGGTAATACCCGCTCCTCCTTTGGGACAGGGACCAAACATGGATATCGCTCGCACGATAGAGGCCTCTCCCATTATGAGAAAAAGGGGAGGGAAAATAAATCCCCGTCATCCCGCGTATCAGAGAGCGGCACTAGCGATGGGGTACACTGGAAGTCAAGGTAAAAAAGACACAAGTCTACGGATGAGGATGACTTGGCGGTGCCCTGGATATGTGAAGAGGTGGATCCATTCACACCCCGAATCTGTAACTTCAAAAGTTCACGAAAACCACGAATGCCTAACAACGTGAAGACCTATGACGGAACAAGGGACCCAGAGGATCACGTAAAAATTTTCCAAGCGGCAACACAAGTGGAACGCTGGGAAATGCCTACCTGGTGTCATATGTTTAATTCTACCCTAATAAGAGCCGCAAGAGTATGGTTCGATGAGCTCCCTCCGGAGAGCATAGACGGATACACGGATCTCAAAGCAGCTTTTTTTTAGCATACTTCATGCAGCAAAAGAAGTATGTCAAAGATCCTGTCGAAATCCACAATATCAAACAAAGAGATGGAGAGACCATCGAGGAGTTCATGGAACAATTCAAGGTGGAAACCAGACGCATGAAGGGAGCCTTTGAGTGCATGCGGATCTCCGAATTCATGCATGGGGTTAACAACCCTGAATTGATAAAGCGCCTTAACGAACACGTTCCAAAGACCATGGAAGAAATGATGATCACTACCACTGCCTTTATACGAGGAGAAGCCGCCGCTGCTGGCAAAAAGAAGGTCACACATCGTGGAGGACACAGGACCAGTCAAAGCGGCATGCTTCAGAGCGGAGGTCTAACTTTCAAAGTCAGCCAAGGGAATGACGGGGGTCTAGCAAGTTTACCCCCCTTACAAGAACACCTAAAGAAATCCTCGCGACAGAAGCAGGAAAGTTCAAACCGCCACCCCCTATGGTAACCCCGGTGGAAAAGAGAAGCAGCAACGAGTTTTGTGACTTCCACAATGATAAAGGATATAATACAGACGAGTGTATGCAATTAAAAAAGCAGATCGAAGAATTAGGGCGAGCAGGCAAGCTCTCGCATTTAATTACAGAAATTAAGCAGGGGAGATATCAACCAAAAGTATGGAAAAAGGAAGTACCGGCCAAGAATAAGTCCATAGCAATCTATATGATACAACCATGTCATAGAATGACAAGGCAGAGAGTAACTCAAAGCTTCGAACGTGTCAGAGAAATTACATTTCCTTCACTGACAACCAGTAGTGGAACAGAAGGTCCGCTTGTTATAGAAGCGAAAATTGGCGGGCACACGATTCACCGCATGTATGTAGACGGAGGTTCCTCGACGGAAGTGCTCTATAAGCACTGCTTTAACCGGCTTCGACCAGAAATCAAAAACCAAATGGTCCCAGCAACGACATCGTTAACCGGTTTCAATGGAGAAACTATATGGCCGCTGGGACAACTTAGGCTCTTAGTAACAATAGGAGATGCAGATCATTCTACAAGAGCATGGATGAATTTCATGATCGTAAGGTCATTATCACTGTACAATGGTATCATTAGAAAACCTGGAATAGGTGAAATCCAAGCGGTGCCATCCACAGCCCACGGAATGCTTAAGTTCCCAGTCGACGAAGGAATAGTGACTATCTGTAGCACTATCTTGATACCAGCTGAGTGCGCCACGGTGGTTACAGCGTCTAGGAAGATACCCAAAGAGGCTGGAGTCCGTCATGAAAACTTTAAAGTAGCTCCACATCCGAATTTCTCTGATTAGGAAGTGGCAATCGGAGGGACGCTATCCGCGAAAGAGCGGACGGAACTGTGCTCACTCCTGAAGGAAAACTTGGATATATTCACATGGCAGCCGTCAAACATGACAGGAGTACCACAATCAATAGCTGAATATCGACTCAATATCCGGGAAGGATATTCACCTATTTGACAGAAGAAAAGGGGTCAGGCCCTAGAGCGTGCAAAAGCCATCCAAACGGAAGTACAAAAACGAGTAAAGGCGGGTATCGTGAGAGAAGTTTATTACAACGAGTGGCTATCCAACCCAGTCATGGTGAAAAAACACGACGGTAACTGGCGGATGTGCGTAGATTTCACGGACTTAAACAAAGCATATCCGCAGGATTGTTACCCTCTTCCAGAAATTGACTGGAAAGTTGAATCTCTCTGCAGCTACCCCTTTAAGTGTTTCTTGGACGCTTACAAAGGTTATCACCAGATACAGATGGCGGATTCAGACAAAGAGAAAACGGCTTTCCACACCAGCCAAGGGGTATATTGCTATACCAAAATGCCTTTCGGTGTTAAAAATGCTGGCGCTATGTACCAGCGGCTGGTGGATAAGGCTTTTTACAGCCAAGTTGGTAGGAACATAGAAGTGTACGTTGATGACTTGGTTATTAAGAGTCACACAGGATCAGAAATGCTAAGAGATATTGACGAAACATTTCGTACGTTACGCAAAATCAACATGAAGCTCAACCCCAAAAAATGTATGTTTAGGGCAGTAGAAGGAATGTTCTTGGGGTACATGATTAGCCCGGAAGGGATAAAACCATGCCCTGACAAAACAGAAGCTGTATTACAACTCCCGTCCCCACGGACAATCAAAGAGGTCCAGAGCCTCAATGGGAAGTTGGCTAGTTTGAACAGATTCCTCTCCAAATCAGCAGAAAGGTCCTTGTCGCTATTTAAAACTTCGAAGAAGTGCATTAAAAAGAGTGACTTTCATTTGACACCAAAAGCGGAACAAGCCTTCAAGAAACTAAAGCAGCACTTGTGAGAGCTACCCATGCTGGTAGCACCAAGCCAAAGGAGGAACTTATTGTATACATGTCCGCCACCCACAAAGCTATTAGTGCGGTTTTGATGACTGAAAGTGGTACGGTTTAGACGCCGGTCTACTTCGTAAGCCGCGCTTGGAAAAGTTAGCTCTATCACTGGTTTTTGCTACCAAGAGGTTGCGGAGGTATTTCCAAGCGCATCCCATTGCGGTTATTACAGGCCAACCGATCAAGCAAATAATCTCACGTCCCGACGTGGCAGGACGATTACAAAAATGGAGCGTCATGCTAGGAGAATACAATATCACTTACCGGCCAAGGACGTCGGTGAAAGGACAGGTCCTCGTAGATTTCCTTGTAGAAAATCCGGATGAAAGTCCATCAGACACATCAGTGGTTGAAACCCTGCAGGAGCCGTGGACACTCTTCACGGACGGATCATCATGTGTAGATGGATCCGGCGCTGACTTAATACTGACAAGCCCGGAGGGAACGGAGTTTACCTACACGCTAAGATTTTAGTTCACCGCTTCTAACAACAAGGCAAAGTATGAAGCACTAATAGCTGGCCTACGAATCATGATGCAGATAGGAGTACGCAATGTACACGTGAGGGTAGACTCTAAGTTGGTAGCAAATCAAGTCCTAGGGGCATACGTCGCTAAAGAAGAAAATATGATCAAATACCTGGAGAAGGTCAAAAGCCTGGTCAGCGGCTTCGCTAATTTTTCTATAAGCCAAGTACCACAAAGTCAAAACAAGAAAACAGATGCCCTGAGTAAGATTGCGTCAACTAGATTTGGGCATTTATCCAAACAGGTCTTGGTCGAGATACTGAAAGAAAACTCTATACAAGAGAAGGAGGTAACGACCGTGGTAGAGGAAGATGGACCGACATGGATGACACCAATAATAGAATATTTGAAAGAAGGAACTCTTCTCGACGACAGAAATAAGGTAAGTAAACTCCATATCAAGGCTAGACAATACGAACTGTTGGAAGGGGTTCTTTACAGGCGGTCATTCCTAAAGCCGTGGCTAAGGTGTGTTGGATCACTCCAAGCGGAGTATGTGATCCGTGAAATCCATGAGGGGTCGTGCAGTATGCACGCAGGACCACGATTTATGGTGGCAAAAGCTATGCAATTGGGATATTATTGGCCAACCAAGCATCGGGACGCACGAGATATGATACGCACATGTAATGATTGTCAAATACATCATCCTGTACCAAGTAACCCCCAACAGCCGTTAACCCCTATCATGACTCCATGGCCATTCTACAAGTAGGGAATTGATATAGCTGGTCTTTTCCCTGAGGGACCAGGGAAGGTCAACTTCTTGATAGTCGCTATGGACTGTTTTACGAAGTGGATAGAGGCGGAAGCCGTGGCGACAATCACTGGCAATCAGGTGAAGAAGTTCATGTGGGACAACATAGTATGCCGCTTCGGTCTCCTAGGAGAAATAGTTTTGGATAACGGTAAACAGTTCAGCGATAACCCATTCAAGGATTGGTGCAAAAAGCTGAATATCACACAGCGTTTCACCTCAGTGAAACACCCGCGGTCCAATGGGCTCATGGAAAGAGCAAACCGGAGCTTAGGTGAAGGAATCAAAGCCCGCCTGGGTGAGGGAAAAAAGAATTAGATAAAAGAACTTCCCCATGTCCTTTGGGCTCACCGTACAATGATTAAGTCAAGTCATGGTGATACCCATTTCTCTTTGACCTATGGAACGGAAGCCGTCATACTAGCAGAAATCAGAATGCCAACATACCCCATCACGGTAGTGGACGCCATACACAATAACGAGGAGCTACGGCTCAATTTGGACTTACTAGAAGAACGGCGTGAATGCGCAACAATCCATGAAACCAAGGCAAAATTGAAAATGATAAAGTATTACAATGCTAGGGTACGTGGCGTTACTTTCAGACCTGGAGACTTTGTCTATCGCAGTAACGACGCTAGTCATGTCGTAGACGAGGGGAAGCTTGGTCAAAAATGGGAAGGACCTTATGAGGTAACGGAAGCACTGAGAGATGGAGCATACAAGTTAAAATCCGCAGACGGTACGGTCCTCCCAAGGATGTGGAACATCGCCAATCTAAAAAAGTGTTACCTCTAAGCCACGGCTCATGCATGGATGAATTTGCACTACAATTAGACTCGTAATAAAGTAATCCATGTATTTATTTCCTTTTTATTTTTAGGAGATAAATAAAAATCCGCTGGGTCTAGCTAACCCAGCGACTTCTTTATATATGTAATTGAATTTTTTTTATTAATTATTCAACATTCTTGATTAACTCCGGATAAAGTATAGGCTAAGCACCCTCATAATCGGCTTGCCGCGTAAGTGGGTTGAAACCCCAGTGGCCACGGACTCTGCGTCCTTTACGTGTACCTAAGATGTTAGGTGTATAAGAAAAGACTCTAACGGAGCATACATAAGCCACAATACGTGCAACACAAATACACATTACTATTAACTAATTCACAATATGGTTTCCCATGGACATCCGTGGGTACATTACATTAAAAATATTGTTCAAGTGCAACAGGTTGCACTACTACTACTACTAAAGATAATAGGCAGGAGGCAACGACATGGATCGCTGTGGTCTTGGATGTGGTTCCTCTTCTTTACTATCCGCCTTCGTCTGGGTGGAGGCATCCCCTACCAAAAAATCTAACCCCTGAGGTACAACGGTAGGCGCGGATACAGGAATACTATCCGATCTGGGGTGGTGAGCGAAACCAACCCCATGGGTACGGCAAACCACCGTACACTTCTTTTTCTTCTATGCACGGCTTTTATTAGCTGCAATAGCGTCCTCCAAAAGCATCTCTTCTTTGACGGCCCAAAGATCTTTCGGATCGCATACCTCAGAGTATATAGGGGTATTTAGTTACAAGGAGCTTGGACGGAGGTCGCGGATCCACTGTGAGGCATCTTCCCCAGTGTCACTCTCTAAATGTAGCGATGCCATGATTAGTTCCACAAGGGCATCCTTCAATCTCTCCATCTCATCCACCATCAGATACTTTAGATCTTTTAAATCTTGAAGGGCTTTGACTAATTTACTATTGGCCTCTGGGTCATATGCCTCGACATCCACTAAGTTACGACCGGCCTTCCCGTGTTCTATACCGTATCTTAGCCCTTCGCTCATGCCTTTAGATAATCCCGCGGATACAACATTAGCAAATGTCCGCCTTATATATGAAGATTCGGCACACTTCATCACGGCAAGGCGCAGCCCGTGCCCAATAACCCAGCGATGGCCAGCTATCGTTGTCAGCATGTGCGGATACAACTCCTCATCGAAATCAACACTTAGCTTGTTTAGGCGTGCATCCATCTTCGCACACCGCTATTCAACCTTGTCATCCTCATATTTTTTGAATTCCTTAAATGCGGCTTTTATCCTTTCTTCACCCGTAACTTAAGCCTTGAGAGTGGACACTTGCTGAGATAGTCGATCATTGCTCACTTGGAGGTCTGTGAATTAGGCACGGAGGCTTTCTAACTCCTTCACAATTTCTGAATTCGTAGCCTCTGCTGCTTTCTTTATGTCAGCCTCAGCTTCCAGCAGATCCTCTAAATTCTTTATCTCGTTTTCTCTTGCATGGATCCTCTGATCCCGACGAGCTACATGGGCTTTGGATTTTTTCAATAGTCTAACCTCTTGTTCGAACCTCAACCTTAGTTGGGAACCCATAGCCACCTGCCGCGCCAGGTTTATATTATACTAGGCCAAGAATTCAGTATTAGGCACGTGGTGAAGCTCAGAGAAGTACCCCGATGGCACTGTGTGATCTATCATATCTTGGTACGCCTCCAGGGTATCCAAACGACAGTCATTGGTCACGCCCCATCCAGGTTGATATATAGCTCCGGGTGACCCTTCTACGGATGGGAGAGATACAGGTTTCTTTGACTCCGAACTCTCCGTAGAAAATAAGCTGGATGAAAGTCCATCAGACACATCAGTGGTTGAAAACCTGCAGGATCCGTGGACACTCTTCACGGACGAATCATCATGTTTAGATGGATCCGGCGCTGGCTTAATACTGACAAGCCCAGAGGGAACGGAGTTTACCTACGCGCTAAGATTTTAGTTCATTGCTTCTAACAATGAGTCAGAGTATGAAGCACTAATAGCTGGCCTACGGATCGCGGCGCAGATAAGAGTACACAATGTGCACGTGAGGGTAGACTCTAAGTTGGTAGTAAATCAAGTCCTAAGGGCACACGTCGCTAAAGAAGAAAATATGATCAAATACCTAGAGAAGGTCAAAAGCCTGGTCAGCGGCTTCGCTAACTTTTCTATAAGCTAAGTACCACGAAGTCAAAACAAGAAAGCAGATGCCCTGAGCAAGATTGCGTCAACTAGTGTGGATCCCTTTGAATATAGATCTTACTACCTTGTTAAGGGTTGTAGCTAATATGAATAGATTCACACACACTACAGGAGAAACAATGATTAAGAACACTATAAATTATGCGGAATCTAACTTATAATGCAAAGAAGAATAATGAATATTGATAACTAAGCTTTTATATTGATTGCTAACTATAAGATTGATAATAAACTGATATCTCTAACTATGTCGTAAGGGTTCCTTTTATACACCAAGGAAAACCCTAATCTTGGCTTACAAAACGCGTAAAAGATAATGCATATCTTTTCCTATAATATTTCATGCATATCTCTTAAACGGTACTAACTAATTTATACTAACAATACTAACTATCTGAGCAGTACTTAACATTTTGTACTGTCAGTACTAACTATTACTAGCGGTACTAAGTATATAACTAACGGTATTAAGCCAGGCATGTATAAATCCCAACAATCATCCCCTAAACATGATTGTTGAACTTGTTTAACTTCGTGTTTCTTCGTTGGAGATTCCTTGAACTTCATGGAGGATGTATTCAAACACTCTGACAAATCTTGATCTGATCTTAAAGTTTCTTTGACATCGTTTGCTATCCTTCTGCAACATATCTTCAACAATACAACAACACCTTTGCAGCAACAATCCAACTAAGTTGGCTTTGTAGTTTTTAGCAAACTACCAACCATAAATGGATTTGATATTCCTTTACCAGTAGTCATTTACTCTGGGATAGTCAACTCTTTATTTCAAAATATGGTGAGTTGATTACCATACGGTTTTTGGTAAACTGTCAACCATCAACGGAATTGATTTGTTTTTACC